>JADANK010000424.1:0-56283 GCA_021292215.1 Lophura nycthemera | reverse complement strand
AAAGGACCCCGCCTTTGTCTTGCAATGGGATGGTCACGAGGGGTGTTCCCCAGGGGTTGGTGCTGGGGCCTGTCCTCTTCATTATCTTTACTGACGACGTGGATGAGGGGTCAGTAAGTTTGTGGATGACACCAAGTTGACTGGAAGTGTCGATCTGCCTGGGGGTAGCGAGGCCCTACAGAGGGATCTGGACAGGCTGGATAGCTGGGCTGAAGCCAATGGGATGAGGTTCAACAAGGTCAAATGCCGGGTCCAGCACTTTGGCCACAACAACCCCCGGCAACACTATAGGATTGGGGTGGAGTGGCTGGAGGACTGTGTAAAGGAAATGGACCTGGGGGTATTGATTGATGCTCAGCTGAACATGAGCCAGCAGTGTGCCCAGGTGGCCAAGAAGGCCAATGGCATCCTGGCCTGCGTTAGAAACAGTGTGGCCAGGAACAGCAGGGTGGTAATCATCCCTCTGTGCTCAGCTCTGGTGAGGCTGCACCTCGAGTACTGTGTCCAGTTTTGGGCCCCTCACTGCAAGACACTGAAGCCCTGGAGCATGTTCAAAGAAGGGCAACAAAGCTGATGAGGGGTCTGGAGCACAGCCCTTATGAGGAGCGGCTGAAGGGAGCTTGGGTTGTTTCAGTCTGGAGAAGAGGAGGCTCAGGAGACCTTATGGCCTCCTAACTTAAGGGGGTTAAAGGAAGCTGGGGGTCTTTTTAATGTCGGGTTTGGTAGGACTAGAGGGAATGGCTTCAAGCTGTGCCAGGGAAAATTCAGGCTGGACGTTAGGAAATACTACTTTTCTGAAAGAGTGGTCAGGCACTGGAATGGACTGCCCAGGGAGGTAGTGGAGTCACTGACCCTGGAGGTGTTCAAGGAACGTTTGGATTTTGTGTTGAGGGACATGGCTTAGTGAAAACTATTGGTGATAGGTGAATAGTTGGACTGGATAATCTTGTAGGTCTTTTCCAACCTTGGTCTTTCAGTGATTCTGTGATTTTGGGACAAAGGAAATGACTTTAAACTGAAAGAGGGTAGATTTTGACTGAATAATAGGAAGAAATCCTTTACTGTGAAGGTGGTGAGACACTGGTTGACACAGGTTGCCCAGTGAGGCTGTGGATGCCCGTACCTTGGAAGCATTCAAGGCCAGACTGGACTAGAGGGAGGTGTCCCTGCCTATAGCAGGGGGTTGGAATGAGATGATCCTAAAGGCCCCTTCCAACCCAAACCATTCTATGATTTTTATCATTCTCTTATTCTACTCTTGTGCCCCATCCAAAAAATGAGGCCCTCAAAGCCAGAGAATTTCCAAGTTGTGTTCTCTTTGGAAATGATTTTCATAGAATCATATAATGGCTTAGGTGGGGCGAGACATAAAGATCATTGAGCTCTAATACCCTGCTGTGGGCAGGGCTGCTGTCTACCAGCTCAGGCCACCCAGGGCCACATCCAACCCAGCCTTGATTGCCTTCAGTTCTCTGGGCAGCCTGTGCCAGTGCCTCACTGCCCTCTCGGTGAAAAATGTCCTCCTGAAATCAAACCTAAATCTCCTCTCTTTTAGTTTAAAGCCATTTCCCTGTGTCCTGTCACTATCAGATCATGTAAGAAGTCGATCCCCTCCTTCTTGCAAGCTCTCTTCATGTCCTGAAAGGCCAAAATGAGGTCTCCCTGGAGTTTTCTTCTGGTAGAAAGTACTGTTCATCATTGTTTTGGAAATGCAGCTTAATTAGATCTATATTTATTAGCAGCTTGTTTAGCTTTTACAAAGATCAAAACACAGAGACAAAGGATAACAATATGGTATCTTCTTTCCAGCATTATTTAAAATGTTTACAGCATGTTAAAGTTTTAAGCAACTCTCTGAAGAGCAGTCATCCATTCTGCTGAGCTTAAAGAAATTATTTTTCTTTATGACATGTGGGTAACAACAGGCCACACAGATCCAAGTTATTGCAGATTTTAGCCAAGTTGGCAGTCACTGATGTTAATAATTAGCTCCTAAATGTCAGATTCTCAAAAAATGACATCATGTTTCATGTACACTACATGCAGCTAAAAGCAAGGAACTTTGAGAATGACACACATTGTTTTTCACATGCCAATAACTGGCAAACTACCTTCCTTGGATGTTTCTAAATATTTAAAAATATGCTGAAGTTTTTTTCAGAGCAGCTCAGGATTATATAGACCCTAAAACAGACTGGAATCTGCCAAACCAAGAGATATTACAGACCATAACAAGCAGCAGAAGCTTGTGTATATGGTATAAGCTCACTCTGAGCAGCTTTAAAAAGCATAGAAGGGCATCTTGCACCCAACAAATGGAAGGATGAGGCCAAAAAAGGAAAGGAACATTCCTTTCTTTCTCTTCTACAGTACTTGTGATGTGTCTTTCCTCTGGTATTCCTTCCAGCCCTGAATAACGGAGTTATCCTATTCATGTGATTACTGGGAAAAGAATATAATCTTGGAATCTTTTTTGTGTATTTAGATGACAGAAATATAAACAGCAAAGAACAAGTTACTTAGTTCTCACAAATGTTGACCATCTTTTGTGGGAAAGATCTACTTAATACAAAATACTAAGCAGAGGAAGAGGGCTGAGGAGATAAGTCAACATATAATTATCACAGATGATGCAAGTGTAAAAATACATCTTTAATTTCTGCAGTACTAAACACTACATTTTTTCATGTCTTCGGAAGTTCCATGATTCTGTTCCACAAGTGATCTAACAAAATAAGTGGTGATCTTTGCTTCAGCCTGCCTCATGTAAGTTGTGACTTGTTGGTGTTTGTTTCAGAAATACAGCAAAAGGCAGCCAAACTCTTCAATTAATTGACACTTTTATTAGTTAATTAATTAATTATTATAGAGTTAAATCCCATACAAAAAGCTCTAGGAATTCAGCAGGTTAGATTAATGGTTACTGACTGGTGATGAGTCAGAAAATAATAATAATAATAATAAAAACATTTACAAATAAAGTGTTAGTCAGACCAGTCTTTCTTTGTTTTGGTTTCCTATGGATTTACATTCAAATCTGTCAGCAATCCACATTTTTAGAAAAGCCACCACAACTTATCTCTATTTTCTCTCACCACTGAAAGGAAAGGAATTACGCTGTGTGCTGGAAGTGTAAGGATGAGGGAAATAATTTTTTTCTTCTTCTTCTCAGCAGTTTTCAATAAAAGGTCCTCTTCCAAAAGCCTAAAACAGAGATTTTGTGCTGTTTCGTTGAACAGTTGTTCCCTGTTGGCCATCAGAAGTATCCTTCTATTCTCTTACAATTGTTTAGTGTCTCCAATGGGAGCTAGGGAGAAGTCATTCCTCCTCCAATACAGAAGCTAGTCCTTGGAGATCAGTTCAGATATGCACAGTGCTGTGGTCCCTGAAAACAGCCTACCTTATGTACAACATGGGACATTTGCAGAGAAGTGGGTAAATTATGTCTGGGATGTCCTTTCTCCAGTTTTTTGTTTTGTACAGAAGAAAATTGTAAGTTGTAACTATGATGAGTTAATAATTGAGGCTAGGAATGTTGGGAATAAATGCAAGTTCGCTCACCAAATCATAGTGTGTTCTGCCAAGTAAAGTGACCTAGAAAACACTTTTCATAAATAATACCTTCTAATCTATCAGGTCTTCAGAGAAAACTGGGCTTGGCTTTGCAAATCACTGGGTCCTTTTCCACCCAGTCAATTTCTTGTGCATGTATTTAAGCACCAATATTTTCCAATAAATTTCAATACGATTTTATGTATGCTTAAAGTGAAGTACTCTTAGGAGAGAGTTATTCAGCTTTTACTATTAAAACTTTCAGCTTGCTTACAGAAAGTTACTCAGATGAAAAATTTTACTTCTATAAATTCAAATTTCAACAGTGAGATTATTGACATTTCCAAGGGATGGGAAAAAACCCAAACTGTGAGAAGAAGAAACTAACTTTGGTAGGCAGTTTTTGAATTCTGAAATATACGAACATATTCATAACTTGAAGGACTGGTAGCTGTTGTATATTCTCCAAGGAGAAGACCATTATTGCAGGCACCAAGTCTGGTGCTTTTGGTGAACATTAGAAGGAACTGGTTGGCTGTATGATCTTTTTCATCTGAAAACTTAAAAGCAAGTTAGAGAGATATCAGGCTGTTCTAGATGCAGAGAACATTTTAGATGACCACTGAATTCATTTTCTGTAGTTTTCATGACTTTGAAGAAGCCAAATAGATCTTGATTAAAAGCTGAACAGAATGCTTGCATTACTTACTGACATCTGTGAAACTACAGAATAAGCAAGAACAGGGCAAACTCTCTCTCATCCTTTCACAATAATTTATTTTCTATTTCTTTTTATGAGGATCCTTTCTCTCTAAAACTCTAATTCTGCAAAACTTAGAGAATAAACAGGACTCAAATTTCAGTTGATTCTGGACAGCTGACTTCAACAGATTCTATGTGGTTTTCCTGTGCTGACAAAATTGCAGAAAATACACGAGGGCGTGGCAATTCTAGAAATTCCCTGGAAATTCCCAATGCAGACTAAGGAAGACAGTAATTAATGCTCATTCCATAGACATTGATTGTTTTCATCCTGCCTATAGTTTATCCATGTAGTACATATGTGTCACATGCATACATCCTCAAGTATCATGACTTAGCAGTTTGTTTTACATAGCACATGGAATACTTACCAGATTGTATGGTAAATCACAAATTAGTGAAAAAATAATAGCATAGCTGCAAAAAGCTTCTGCTTTTATTTCTAGTCCTTGATCATTATCATTAATTTTTTATTGTTCAACTATGCTACGCATTTATATAGAGGCTTTGCTCTCTGGCACAAACACCCACACAAAAAAAGTTAAAAATTCACTAAATTCTTGACTATAAATTTCTGCTAGATTAAAAATGACTTTTGCTTTAAGTACAGCTTTTTTTCTTTACCCTGTAATAATTACTGGGTGATTTTGATTTAGAAAGACAAGTGAACAACGTTTAAAGTCTTCAAGTCTAACTATTGCATTACTGTAACATATAAATAACTTTGCTTGTGAAGTGAACATTTGTAATCAATTAGTCTGAAGAATGCATCCTTGCAACTTAGAAAAAGAGGACCTCTTCAGCTACCCTTGCTCTAATCCCTTGGACTTTGGTCTGCTCTGATAGCAGTCAGTAGGAACTGGAAGTGGTGCTCGGCTCACCAAGGTATTTAGTTGCGGATGGTGGTAACAGGTGATAGAGATCCCCTTATCCTCAGGGGCTGAATTAGAGGAAGGGAACTTGTGCTGGAGCCATTAGGAGCCACTGTAAATAAGGGGAAATTTGAGAAAATGTGTCTGACACAGAAGAACTTCTTCAGTCATGATTACTTGTCATACTTTCCAAGGCAAAGTTAAAATCTAGGATCTGTAAATGGTCCTAGACCAATTCTGCAACTTGTTTACTCCTAGAGTTCTTGCTGGCTTTGAAATTGTGTCAAAAATGGGAAGTAATAAGATTGAAGTAATCTTGGCTTTGTTTTTATTGAGCCAACTTTTGTGATATTTTCTGTATAAATAAAACATGAAAATTAAAGAGATATATCAAGAATCATATCCTCAGATAGTTGGCATGGTTCAAACAAATTATCTAATAATCAAACCCAGGAAGCAGTAATTTACACTGACTGGAGCAACCTCTTCAGAAATGTGTGTGCATACACACACACACAAGCATCCTCAAATGGCTTTTCACATCATTTTTGAAATTACCTATAATAAATATGGCAGTAAGTTGTTATTGTTTTTTTGTTTGTTTGTTTGTTTTTCAGGTGACCTGAACTAGAAGTATTCAAACCAGAGATAGACAGTGTTTAATTCATGTCAGAGTTGTTTCCAGTTATACCTGTATGTGACTGTCAGATTGTCATTTCTTACTGGTAAGTGCAAGATATCTAAAACATTCTTCCTATTTATTTTTTATTAGAAAATGTATATAATGAAGTTGGAATCAGAACTGAATTACTATCAGAGCTGCCAGAAATTGCTGAGTGACTGCTGACATTGTCATGCCTACAAACAAACTCCTCACTATTTCTGTGCAATACAGAGACCATGAGAATCTGTTCATAATAAAGGATTTTGGTACTGTAATGTTCATAACATGCTTGGCTACTTTTGAAAAAGGTACAGCCATCTGCATTGTTGTCTGTGTACCTAAGAGAAAACATTCTGACCTGTTTATCACCCTGTTGAAGGCTTGGGAGCTGTTTCTGTATCAGAAGCAGCTGTCTTCTTCAAATTTATAGATGCTTCAGATAAGACTCAGGTCAAATGTAGGAATCAGAACTGTGAAACAGAGGTGAATGCACAAGTGGTCATCTCCTTTCATGCACATGTTCATGCACTGATGTGATGGGAATTTGCAGTTCATATCCCTCAGCATATGGAAGATTCAGGTTCAAATCTCAGTTCAACAAAGCATTTGAGCAACATTTTCCTGTTAATTATCATGTCACTTTTCCACTTTGCATAGACTATTGTCCAGAAAAACATCAATTCTAATACTTTAGCTTAAGATTGAAGCAGTGTTTGACTTGATTTTGGAGAAAAGGAACATAAACTGAATTCATCTTTGGCTTCTCTAGCAGCCACCTCTAGAGTTACGCTCAATGTGCTAATACTGGCACAGAGCTGAAAAGGAATGGTGGTGTCTTCAAAGATGAAATAAAACAATCAACAATTTGTCAGAAACAAGAAATGGAAACTGGTCTGTGACTTGATTACTTTGATTTGAAGCCTGGTGGTATGAGGAATTGAGTGCTCAAGATCTGGGGTATTGGGTCTCAGTGTGCAACGTAGGGAGCTGGACTCGATGATCCAAATGGGTCCCTTCCAGCTCAGGATGCATGATGATTCTATGATTTATTTTAAAATTAAGATCTGGGTTTTAGTTGCTGCAGACCATGGACTGTTTATGTGTTGTATGACTGCCTAATGCAAAATAAATAAGCAGCACTGAAATTCAAGTCTCTTTTCTCACAGGTGTTAACACTGGATTGAATCTCTCATGTAGATAAGCAGATTTTGTTTCAGCATTCCAGCATGCAATGAGCTTGCACTGCAATATAAGGTGTGCAGTGGTGTTTGGTCCAGTCTAGTTTTAGGTGCTCAGGTGTTTTTGTACAGACAAGAAGTTGATCTGTATGTACTGATGAAGCTTTGTTGAAGCCTGAGGCCCCTATAAACTTTAAACAATCTCTCAGCAAATATTTTGAAAGTTCAGATTAGGTGCAAAAGCCTGTGTTAAATCCCATTTCAGTTACCTCAAATAGCCATGTATTAGTATTATTTACCCATATGTTGCTCTATGAGATAAATTATACCACATGCCAGGCTACTTTTTGCCTCCAGAAAGGATAAGATCACAGTGAAGTATGACAACAATGCAACTGAACTATGAGAGTGTTACCAAGAGATTTCAAAATCCTTGACAGAGGAAATCCTTGTTATATGCTAGGAAATACAGGTACAAGCTACGGAAATGACTTGTCAAAGTCAGCCTAGTGGGCCAGTACCAAAGCTAACAGCCAAATCTCTAGTCCGAGTCTGCTACTCCATCTATGCACCAAACTCTTCTCCCATGCAGTGTCCACTGACTTTGGATTGTAAAAGTTTGGATGACAAAATAGAATTTTGCTCATCATCTTATTTGTTCATTTACTATGATGCTCATCTGATACTGTTTAAAAATTTAAGAAAGAAACGATTGAATTTGCTTCTCTATTACTCAATTACAAATCTTTTCTTTTAAAATTGCTACCAGCTTTCTAGCTCTGTATTTTTGTACACGGCAGGTTTCCTTAGAATATGGAATAAAGTTTACATTTGTAATTGATGAAGATTCCTTTCATTTAATAAACATCAGATCCAGGAATAACTTTAATGGCTATCAGATCTAACTTGCTTTCTAATGCATGCTATAGAAAGCTCCTCTTTCCTGGGTCTACCTTCTGCATAGTTCCTGAAGCTACTTCAATAAGTAGTGGTTATAAGAGCTTTCCAGTACCTCTAACAGTGGATGGTACTCAATTCTGTGATGGGGAAAAATCTTTGGGTATGACATCCTCTGGCTTATTGGTGAGAAATTTGCAAATCAGTACAAATCCAATTGAAACAATGAGAATATATTCCTAATATATAAAAGAGAAGTCATTGGTTTCTAAGTTTAGGATATTTATTTTTGGTCAAAATATTGAAGAAACAGCCATTCTTGTTTTTTACTCTTACTATATTTTTGAGATGTTAAATGTTTCCATTGACTAAAAAGAATGAAAAGTAAGCTTAACTTGCTCTCATAGCCAAGAGTTGCATTCACAAATAGATTTTCTCTCTTTCCTTTTTGTGCCACGGTAAACTATCATTTAGCTCTAATGAAAAAAAAAAAAAGTTCTGTGTATCTTATAGAATACTGAAGTTTTCCTTCATTAAAGCTAAAGATAACAGAATTTATTCTGTTGTAATATTTTTTGGACTATCAAAGCACTTTTACATTTCTACATCATGAGATTTTATGATAGTCAGAAAGGAATAAAAGCAGACAACATTGCAGTGAATCAGATCTTGCAGTGCCAAATTTTACATTTGTCATTTCCTTGAGAAAAACATACTTTCTTCTTTTGTATAGGAAATAAAAAAGACGGGATAAATGGACACTCTAGTTTTATGGGCTGTTCTGGCATCTTGTGAGTTGGATTTGTGGTTTTTTGGTCTTTATTTTTTATTTTATTTTCTTTCCCTGAAAACTTCAGAGAGGAAAAGTCTCAATAGTTTATTTAAGTTTCTTTTTGATGTACAATTAAATGTCTGCAAGAAATAGAAATAAACAGGTATCTCAAGAAAAAAAAGCATCCTTCTTAATTCCTTGGTAGTGCTTTTGGTTGCCATATTCCAAAATGTTCCATGTGGCAGATGCCATCGTTAGTTTCATGATCTAAGTTCATACAATTAAGGAAATCCCACTTACAAAACTTGGCTGTTCACCATTTCTGATCCAAAATCTGTGAAATCAACAAGAGAAATCTCCTAAGTACCATCAGTGTCTTTTGGATTAGACTAAAAATCTGTTAATTTGATGTTGCATATATGTCTTTACAAAAGCAGTGACCAGATCATAGTATTAAAGCCTATTGTTAATCCTTACAACAGTGTAACCCTTTTGGTGCATTCTGACATCTTTCCATGCTAATCTCAGGATTTGACAGTTTGCACTGTATGGCTGGCCTGCCATCCTGTTGGCCAAGGTCCCCTGTAGCTGCAAGAACAGTAGCCACAGAAAAGGCACTGACAGGGAATCTGAAAGTTTGGAAAGGAATTTTTGTGAAGAAGGCTATTTTTACCCTTCTTCTTCTTGGGGATTGATGACAGATCAACTAAAGACTTTGTGAGGGGAAGAATCTTTTTGAAGGTCTAAGACCTTACACTTTGTTAAATGTTGTGTATTGATAGAAGAAATGCCTAGGAGAGGGATCTGCATACCCTGGGTGGATGACACAGTCAGTCTTCTTTTGTCAACTACTTTCCACCTGTGTTAAGATGGGAGAAAAAAAAAAAAAAGAAAAAAGTAACCATTACAGTCAGAATTCTACTTGAATCAGTGCCATGACTAAAAAGTCTGTGCACAGGCAGCACCATTAGGACAGCACCTGTAAATCTTTGGAGAGATTGAATGTACAAGACTCTGGGAACACCACAGCATGATCTATTTCCCTCTCTATTGGTTCTAGGCTGACAGCCTCAGAAGTTTTTATTGCTTATATAAACTACTGACCAACTTTCACTGTCAGGCTTTGGGTCAGAAGAGCCATGAAAACTTGCCTCTTATTTTAGGAAAGAAGCATGGGTAATTGTGCAACTCTGACTTTGACACTAGTGTCACTATTATTTAGAAGAGTCCCTTTTAGCACCTGTTGTAATTAACTGGTGGCTTACATGCTTTCTTTTATATTTTTCTTTTGATAGCATGTAGAATTGTTCTAGCCTCTGAAGACCATAAATTGTTCAAAATGTACTAAATGTTTCACTTTTCTAAGTTGTTTATAACTATATACCTAAAGTCACAAAGTATTCAGTAAAAGTGGACTCATCTGGAACTGAGTGGCTGTTAACAGTGTTAGGAATATACCTTTGACTGGAGGGCTGGTACTCACTGTACAGACACAGGTTTCTTTTCAAGGTTTTGTTTTAAAATCCAGCTTGAACATGAAGGCACTACTTGCCTCATTGCAGCAGACAAACCCAAGTAGGGATTTCCTACTTAAAGAGACTGGGTTTTTTTCTTTTCAAATAAACAAATAACTAGACAGTGCCAATACAAAAGCCAGTTGAAAAACATCACATGCATGAAGCTTACTGAGTGTCTATAAGTCTTTTTTTGATCTTTCAGCATGGTCCTCTGAACCCAACAAAATAAACAACCCAGATTATGCCCTAATTGCTCCTAGTGAGCAGAGCTGCAACACCTGGGTGTGTGGTTTCCCTTTATAAATTAAAAGGTCAAGCTAGTCCCTCCTCCCTTTAGGAAAACATCCTGTGCCTACGGTTTCAGTTGCCTCAGGCAGCTAATCAGCCCTGTGCCTAGTGGGTTTGCTTGTGTGAGGGGGTGTCTAATTTGAATGGATTTTTTTTTTCCTTTTAGCTGGGAACTTTATCCTTTTCTGGTGCACTTTAGAAAAATTCTTTAAGCAACATGTATCAAACATGAACACTTTCAAGAACTGAACCTCTGCAGAGGTATGATGAATCTTCTGAATACACTGATAAGACTTGTAGAAATAGCTACATTATTGTATCTTGCCTACCTAGCAGAGATTGTCCCAGTGGGATGAATTCCTTGTCACAACAACTTGCCATTAAAGAAGAAAAATAAGATGGGAAAACAAAACTTTTTAAATTAGAACACAATGGAAAGGTAAAGAGCAAACTTGCATTTAAACAAAAGGTTTAAAAGAGCTCTCTGGGTTACCACCACCACATAGTGTTTCCAGCAAGCCTGACATTATACACTGAAGAAAGAGGCCCTGTAAAACATCTGCCAGGTCTCCATTCTCACATTTCCTTCAGAGTCTCTTTCAAAATGTGTGTTTTTCCTTTCTGCTCATAGTTCTAAAGTTAGAGTGATTATAATTGGAAAACATATGCCATTTGTGTATTTTCTTACAAGTGCAGGAACACTTTGTCAGACTGAAGCATTCACACTTTGCTTTTCCAGTTCTTTGTGTAATGCCTACTGGTCTTTTTGAAAGTACTGCAGAGATGTGGTATATTTTAAAAATAATTATTCTTACAAGGCAGTAAATAATCGTTTGCAGTAATTAGCAACAAACAGCTGCTAAGTGGCGCATCAAGTCCTGGTATGGAAAAGGAAAATACCAAGGATGTATGTTTGGTGTTTCTATCTAATGCAGCTGAACGCCATACCAAAGAGGAAGCTCACAAAATCTTATGTTCTAATCTTATCTTATGTAATAAATAGGTAACAGTAGAGAAGAACTTCATAACGGTCAAGGAATGACATAAAGAGTCAGCTAAATGAATAAATATTTTAATTTTCTATTGAGGCTGCCAACAGAATGATGATTTTGAGATAGTTACAGGTGACTTTACAATGGCCACCAAATGTTTACATCGATGTTTATATATATATATATTTCACACAAGTCAGACTCTGAATGTTTTATTAAACTGTCTCTTAACTGATATCTTCCATTCATGTTTCTGTGCATACATCACTGGTGGTGTGTCATGTCATGGCTGACAGGCTGGTTCTGTTGATTGCCTGAGCTGGGTGACTGGCATCTGGACTCAGTGGAGTTAGTTTTGCTCCAGAGGTATTTGGTTAAACTTATGCATGCTCTTTCTGTTTCTGCCAAAGAAAACCTACACTGCTGAGAAAAAAAAAGATGACTTTTTTTTGGAATAATCTAGATTCTTGTGAATTGTATCTTAAATTAACGGTTGTAATCAGTGAAAACTTTTTTCTCATGAGTTTCATGCAAAAATGGACAGGAATTAAGGAAAACAGTGAAAGAAGATACCTGTTTGAAAGTCACTGAAGCATATGTAGTTCTTAGAATTTAGATGTTTTTCAGAGACCCTCAACTGAAAGATTCATAATCTAATTACCATAACAGTAATATTAATTTATCCATTTTATGCAGTGTGGAACTGGTCTATGAAGGAAAGTTGTATGCCTGTATCTGTATCTCTGCACCTTTGTGCCAAGGCCTGCTACTTCTAAGCTTGCAATAACTCATTCCACTTCTCTCTCTGCAACCCCTTATACTACAGTGTCTTCCCATCCTTGTTTGCGCTCTAGTTCTTTCTAAAGGCTTGCTTTTAACAATGACGATAATTAATGACTGTGTTTCAAGGCTTCCCAGTACATCCTGTCATTTCAGAGCCTGTCTTCTATACTGTAGGCTCTGAGAGGCAGTATTTGTTTTCATGTTTTGTCTTATGCAATGCCAAGCAATTCATTCTGTTCAACAAACAATAAAAGTGGGTGAAATTTTGTTTGCTGTTATACTTCTGCAAATCTTAAGCTTTTTAACTACATATTGAGAGAAGAAAATGAATATTGTTCATATGCCTTCGTACATGTCAACATATACCTATGCAAAGTTGAATTTCAAGAGGGGGAATTAATTTATTCAGCCATGTGAAGCAGATTTTTCTCTTTACTGGCATTAGCAAATGTTTTTTTCTGGTAACACAAAGTGGTTTACATATTCAGTATTGCTTAAGAAAACTTCTTGCTGCTCCTTATTCCCATCACTATCACAGATTTACATTAGCAACATTGCAATAACCTAACATTGAATGAGTAAATGCAGCCCCCTTTTTTCCGGTCTTGGTTCAGTCTTTCAAAGGCTAAAGGGTTTTTTCTGACACTTTTATTGTCCAGATGGTTTGTGACGTGTACTGATGTTGTATTTGGTAATACGTGGATTATCAAAACATGTCTTGTCCCTCACTTGAGTGTTACAACTTGATGCATAGATCTATTATAAAAATTGATTGTCTTAATAAATGCTAACCTACCAATTCTGTAAATGTACAGGATTTTGCTGTTGTTGAATTTTTTTAAAGATGCTAGATGGCACTGCTAGTCCAGGCTTTACTTTGAACAGCTGGGTTTCATAAAGCTAATTCTGCAAGTTACGAAAAGGGCATGTAAGGTATTACTTAAACTTGACAGCTCATTCTGAGGAATATATACCATGATACATGGAATAAAGTTTCCATTGCAAGAAAATGCCGGTTTAGATCTATAAACTCTAGCTGACTGCACTTAAAATTTTTAACAAATACCATTGTGTTTTATTTTTTCCTGTTTTTTTTTTTCATGTTGCCTCATTTTATACTTATTGAGTTGTGATAGCATGAAAATTGTTAAATATTTTTTATTCAAAGTGTTGATTACAGTACTTTAAATGCTTCTTTTAAATTTAATAATTAGAGATCCAATAATGATTTTTTTTTTTAACTGGAATCCTTTATTTTACAAACATTATGCCACCCATGTTGAAAGGCATAAAATGATTATTTTGCAGATCTGAAGAATACTTACATACTCTGCAGTTGAAATACTCTTCCAGTAGCACCTGCAGTTGTTCCTTCTGCATAAAGATTTGTGGCTTGAAAAAGTTTATACAATGTTCTTGACTATTCATTCTCTGCTTAGTTAGTATTGAATTCCCTTCTTTTGTTTATTGTGCAGTAAGCTTTACAAAGAAACTGCAAATTCTCAGTCTTTTGGGCAGACAGTTGGATCCCGTGTCAGCATTAAGGGCAACCAAATGGAACCTGCACCCTTCTGACCATTGGCTGGGTCAGTGACTGGGGCGTAAAGGCTCACCTGAGTAACTCGAGAAATCCCTTCAATCTCCCCTTTTGATTTGCCTTTCACAGGCCAGTACTTTTTATTTCTTCTCATCTGTCTGCTATCATGTTAACAAGCAAGGGGGAATCTCAGCAGTTCATTGACAGTATAATAAAATGGGATTTAGATTTCAGTATTTGAAGAATGACTTGCTTTTAGGGTTTTAGGCTTTCGTCTCGTACTTCTGTTGCCCCACTGATCAAAAAGCTCCAAACACCACAGTGTACGTAGCTGGGTCTGTGAATTGTTCACCTCCATTCTCCAATCATCATTTGGGCAGAAGAGTCAGTGTATGTTCTGCCACACTTTAAGCAAAACATCCCTAATATATTTCCATGTAATACTATAATATGTTGAATTTTCTGTGGAGCTTTTTCTCAGGCAATTACTTCAATCTAAATAAAACTGAAGATGCAAAGTCTAATTCAACACAGTTGAACAGAAAATAGCCCAAATTCTTTCCAGACATGAATTAAGTGAGATGAAGAGGTGAATTTGGCCTTATGTAACTGCATTGGAAAAATCATACTTCCTCTTGGAAACCCAATGCAAATGTAACCTAAGATTATTGCTCTGAAAAAATCTGTGCTGGGTGATGCTCTCAGGTGAATATTGTGCTAAATATTTCATGAGTGTTGAGAGATGTTGCTTGACAATGTTGTGTTCAGTTCCTTGTTGAAAATAAACACTGCTTTGTAAAAACAAAGCCAAAGTGAGCATTGGTAGAAGAATATATTTATTGGGATGGACAACTGTGGTGTCATGAAGAGCTGAAACACCTGCTAGTTGATTTTCTCTAAATATAAAATTCTACTGAACTTTTGATTTTTATAAGGCTGACCAAAACCACTAAACCGCATTATTGCTTTCAACAATGCTTCTGTAGCTTAATTCTGATAACTCTTATCTGAACAAAACAGTAATGAGAGTGGTTTTGATCAGAATGCCAAATGACGTTGTAGCATATAGAAAAAAGTCTACCTCTGTAGATTTTACTCAAAATTACATTTCACCAAATATGCTGGCAGCAAATATAGTGATATCTATTAGGATAAACTGCTATGTGTATTGGTTTGTCAGCTGTTCCTAATTCTGCATAATTTAGATGCTGTGAACTGGAGAGGTGCACATTATTTATCAATAATGTATGTGCGGATTAGTTTCATGTGAGAGAAAGCTGAGTAAATAAAACCACTCTAATGTTCTCTATTTATTATTAATCAGTGCAACAGAATAACTCTTAAAATATCCCAGAACACCCTACACGTCAGTAGTAATTTCAAAGGTTTGTGACCTATTCTGCTCTAAACTTCTGAGACCCTTGTTTAAATCATGTGATGCTATGTCTAAAAGCACTCCAATGTGGGATCTGATTTGTTTTAGAGGCATTTATTGACTTTTCTTAGTCTAATTTTAATCCAAGTCAGCAGAGGAGGATTTCAAATTACAGCCTCTGCTCTTCATAGACTCCCATAGTGTATTAAAGCACTTGTTGAGAATTTCATTGTCTTCCCATATACATTAGCCAGGAGGCTTTCAGTGCACATTTGGGATTGAAATTTCAGTGACTGAGCACACCTTCTGGAGGCTGCACTCTTACGAAACCGGTGGCTGGAAAATAACCCAGCATTAATGCCAATTCACACAGAGGAAAACCTCAAAGTGGAATTCAGACCAGCTGATTAGAGCCACTTTAGGTATCGAGAGTGAAATGTGGTGAAGTAAAAGTGAATTTTGTTGTACTCTTTGGAATTCCAGGGAGATATCTTAGTTTGGAAAATGAGTGGGCCTTCTCATGAGAGCTGGAAATGTGGGCTTGTGATAAGTCCTGCAGAAATAGATGGATGCACTCACCCATGTCTTGAGTCTGACTGGGAGACAGGGCTTTTGCACTCCTTGCTGCAAAATGGAACCTGCAGAACATGAGAACCTTGCTCATCATTTTTGTCTTCCACGTCAATACATTTTAATAAATTGTTTTTTGCTTAGTTGGTTTCATCAGGAGGGCTTGAAAGTGACATTGACAGCTGGGCTGCTAAAAACTAGAGACCTTAGGCATTCACTGGGATGTGAAGTCAAATGTTATTAGGAATAAAATGATTATTTCATGAGCTGTATGTGTGCTCTGATCTCTTAGTGTAAAAGGGACGCTGGTAAAAAAAAAGGAAATGCTACTGCACTATATGTAGATTCTATTTCAGCCAGTGTGCAGTAATGTGCTCAGGGAATCAATGCTCACAGTTTGATGGAAGGGTCATTGTCTCGGAGCTTTACATCTACATCTGACCATGGAAAAGTGCTAATGAGGGAAAGGTATAATACTGTTAAAGAAGAAACTGCTTAGTTTGTGCTCAAGTGAAAATACAACAACAGAGGCACCTGCAAAATTTAAGAAGCTGTTGAAGAAGGATTTTCAGGGCTGTAATTTTGGAACTTAGCACTAAAATTGCTCTTGAACTAGCATCAGGTACCTAAATTTCTTTCTTTCTCTCTCTCTGTCTCTCTCTCTCTCTCTCTTTTTTTTTTTTTAACAAACAAAAAAACCCAGAACCCTAGGAAACTATACAACTCAAAATGAGATGTTCTGAAAGTGGGACTTTGAGTTTCAAGAACATTTAAGCACATAAAAAGCTATCCGATTTCCTTAAAGATTCAAGTGCAAAGCAAAAGGCTTGATCTGCCTGCACTATTTCCATTACCTTCAACAGAAGCAAAATTGGCTTTCATTTGTGTGCACACATAGTAAATCTGAGGTATCAACAAGACCTTCCTGACATTACAGTACTTTTTAAAAAACTGTTTCATTTTTAACCAAGTTAATTAGTTTCCAAGTGAGTTGGATGCTTTTATACCCTCTTAATATTCTCTTAGCAGTGTGATGGTTGCCTGAGGTTGAAGTGTTTTTGATTAACTATATGCGATAATGAAAACCATGAGAACAACCTTATGCAGAAGTTCTCTTTCTGATGTTACATATAAAACAGCGGAAGTCTTACGATATTTAACACACAGCTTTTTCTCTCCTCCTGCTCCTTCCCCAGCCCCCTCTAAGCCAGTGCTCTAGCTAATTAAGGAAGTGTTAGAAACTGTTACAACACTAAGACTTCAGTGTTTTGTGAGGTGTTCCCAAGTGGAGAATTTAACTATTTTTATGAGGATGAAGGACTGATAAGGACACAAAACATCTCCAACAAGAGCTGTTTGTTGCTGTGATGCTCTAGAGTATTACTGAGCATGACGTTCAGCTGAGCTCTTGTATCTTACAGCTTGCTAATGAACCAACCCAGGCACTCTGGGTTTTATTTCTTGTTGGTGTTTTTCTTTGTTTTTTTTTTAAGCTAAATGTTGTTGATTGTTGGATCTTTCCTACATTCTAAAGCCTATGAAATGGATTATGACTAGCCTTTGGGACTGAACAGGCAGCCAGATGCTAGGGGCTGTGAAAATGATGCTGACTGGCTGCTCTGGATTCTGTGCTATGGGTTTCATTTTTGATGTTAATTCCCACTGCAAAAATACTTTTGGATGATATGGATGATTCTCATGTGAAAACATGCATAGCAGGGTGTAGTCCCTGGTAAAGATTTGAAAGGATTTGATTCCTCTCCCAGTGAAATGGGCAGGAGTTTTGCAATTTCTTTTAATTAGGGAAGGACTGAAACCCTTAAAAGAAGGAAACAACTCTGAGGCAAGCATATTTTGCTGTCCCTCTTGGATCTGATGAATTGCAATGGAATTCCAGTTCACCTTTAAAAATATTTTAAGTCTATTAAGTTCATCTCAGAATGAAAATATTAGCATCCTTTTGTATGTCAGTAGGAGGAGGAATTCTGTAGGTTGTTGGAGTTGATGGCAATCTCCCATTCTACTCTCTAATGAGTTCTCAGCCCTTGCCAAGTGTTATTCCAGCTTACTTTAGGTCTTTGTGAGGAGGAATGATATGGCTAAAGTGTCCTTACAATAGTGCAGGAAAGCTCAGAGAATCAAATGTCTACAAATAGTTGTGGCTCAGATGTTGAAATATATTATGTACAGTATTAAATGTGCTTGATATTGTATATTGTCAAGAGGATACCATGCAACATGGTGTTGTACCCATGTGATTTCTGCTGCAAACTATTATTGAAGCAGGAGCTAGAACTAATGCATTACTATCTCATATACGCTACTGAAAAAGACTTGGGCATATGTTATATTTCTTTGCCTTCTTTTTTTTTTTTTTTTTTTTTTTTTTTTCCAGGGGCAGATCTATGCCAATAATGGAAAAAAAAAAATCAAATCCAGTATAATTTAAATTTTGCTGATACTGTTCTATGCAAACAAAAAAGATAGAACTGTAGAACAGCTTGTGTTGGATGGGACCTAAAACCCCTCTGCCACAGACAGGGTTGCCATTCATTAGATCAGGCTGCCCAGGGCCCCATCCAATAATCATCAGTCTGAAGTCAGTTTAGATCAAAATAGACCCAGCTGTAGGTGCTAGATGTGAGCATGGCAGTCTCAGGCTGATTGTATGTTAGGCATAAAGTGTTTTGAAGCAAAAATTATTCTACAGCAATCCTGACAGTACCACGTTATTCAGACTTTATGAAACATTGCTGTATTGAATTAAAAACTTGTCATAGCTTTATATTTGGTGTGCATTTGTTAATTAAATTAACATTTAGAAAATGGACAAACACTTAGTGAAGGACTCTATGTAATTACCCTCTTAATAGCAAAAATAAAAAGATTTTAAATGCAGCTGGAATAATCTTTGTCAACACCAACAAAAGTACAGAAGGTGCTGCAATGATAATATACAACTGGTGCCATCCTTGAAAAAGAATAACAGATACCTTGTCTCATTAAAATCCTTCCTTTGTATCCACCCAGTTGTCTGCTCCTTTACAAATGCTGTACTACAAAGGTGCTAAATTGCAGGGATCAAATTAACTCTCCATACATTCAGATTAGTGTTTCTCTGAAGTAAACACCAAGTAAAGGTTCAAAGTAAGAGTAGTGGCTTTGAAAAGGTGTTTGGGATAACTGTAATATTAGTTTTTACCACAGCAGTGTACTGATGGCAAGCAGACACTTCACAGCATGTCACCTTCTGGCAGATAGCTGTTGGGTTGTATTTTGCATCCCTTTTGGCTTTGCAGAGTGTAAATCTGGGTAAAATTTGTCCACTTGTGTCCAAAGAACATTGATGCAAAAATTAATGGGGAATTCAGCAGTAATTTTCACCACTGGGAGGAAAAGTATGAGATCATGCCAAATATGACTCAAATCCAATGCTCAACTCCAATTTAATTATTAGCAGCCTGATACAGCTTATAATATTATATTGCTTTAAAAATCAAAAATAACACGTTGTCAGATGTGAGAAGTATGACTCAACTTTCTACTGGCCAATAGACAATGGCAAAAACAATATTTTAGGAGCATTTGTGACTGATTTAACGTCACTTATTTGTAAAATGAGATGACCTTTAAATGCAAACCCAAATTATTTTATAAATATTTATATTTCCAATAAAGCTATATCCAGGTATCAGTCTTTTGACAAGAACCATCTGCAACATTTGAACTTCCTGCAGATTCAATTCCTCATTTATGCTTTAGCTTTCATTCTGAAAGCAGTACTCTTAACCAGAGTTAATGATGCAGCACCTAAGCGAAATGTCAACTCTGTCATGATACAGATACCCAACAAATATTAATGGTTCAGTGCTCAGATGATAAAAGTCAAGGACAGACATGGATAGCAATTTTGGATTAAAAATCTGCTAAAATTCATTGTAGCTCATGAATATTTTGGAAGTGTAAATGCTGTAGAAAGGAGATAAAAATCCCACAGAAAATATGTACTCATTTGGATTATGACAGTCTTCTGACCTTATTTTATTCAGTAAATACATGAAAATTATTCTGAAAATGGCTCATTGGTCCTATTTATGAAGATAGGAAATCAACACATTACTAGATATGTTCCCCGATACTAGTTTTGCATTCACCAGTAACCAAAGAAACATTTCCCTGGAAGCAACAGATCTAAAGTAAAAACAAATATCTTTCAGTGACCCGTGATGTTGTTCATTACATCTACTGTTCTTTTTGCTGAAGTTCCTGCTATCTATAGCAATGTCATTTGAATTTTAAAGAAAGGCTATAAATTGAATGATTTCTTACTGTTTCATTTGTTCAGGTTAGATTTAATAATTCTGTATATTTCATTGTGTGGGTTGAAAAGTATATAGTGCCCAAGCACAGTTCAAAATGGCTCTTGTGTTTTCTCTGATGTGGTTTTGTCTCACTGCTAACATTTAGGATAGACATCTGTTGTCTATGGATTCATCTGGTAGATTTGATGTCAGGTGCACAGATTAGGATTTAATCCTGCTGACCTCTGCTCAGATGGGCAACCCACAAACCAAAGTTTTAAGAATCAGGTTCTCTGCTCTCTGGGCAGAGAATATAAATTGTTTATCCTAAATAGCTCACGGCAAGCATTTTGTTCATACATAACTCGTGTAAATGACACAGCACAAAGCAAGCTATTGCCCTTAATATAGTTGAGAAAATGGAAGAAGTTTTTGAAAAGACGAAGGTAAGAAAAACTATAGAAAGATAGTGCTTTATTTTTTCCCTCAGATTAGGGAAATACACTGTTATATTTTTCAGTTATTATGCTGATAGGTAAAACTTCAAAGGCATTACCTTAAAAATTAGCGTAATGTGTGTCTGCTCATTAGAAACACATTTTACTGTAACACAGAATGGAAACACTGAAATGGTATCTGTGTAGTACTTTTGAAATTGAATGCATTCCTGTCTGTTATGCTTTGGTTTGTATTTCCAGAATCTTGACCTTATCAAAGAAGCCTGTGTCAAGCTCCTCATGTATGTGTTTATTTTCTCCTTGTTTTGCTCTTAAGAAGCTGTTGTTTCTCTGGCTTTAATGAGCATATCTGTTTAAAAAAGTTGGTGAGCTAGAGAACCTTTTCAGCAGTCTTCCTAAGTGTTTTCTTCTCAGCAGTGGTTTACAAATTCTCAATAAAGCAAAATGAGGGCACTAATTTCTATCAGCCTCTCCTGTTTTGCCCTCACCCTTAGCACTTGAACGGGAAGAGGGAACATCATAAAGAAGATGAAAAGCTTTAGTGTACTCACCCTGCAGGCCAGAGGATATGGAAGATCACATCTGTCTCTACCTCTTGGATCTGGATCTTATTAATGTCACTAAACAGTGAATCCTCTGTAGCTGTAGGCTGGATTTTTCCTGCTGTTAACAGGTCCCGGAATGAACTGGAGTTCACCAAACTGTATGTATCTAAGTAAACTCAGAGCTACTCTAAAGTTTTCTCCAGAGTCTAAGACAACAACAAATGGGATAGTGTTAGCACAACAGCCCCATGGAGCTGTTTGATCTCAGCAAATTAACTGAAGTGTGAAAGTGCATCACTTTGGACTGCCCCTCCTCCCAGCCATAACCTGCCCTGGGAGCGGGAGGCGAAGCTGAGCAGCCTGTGGGGCTGGAGAGGGGACATGGCTCCTGCTCCTCTGCTCTGAGATTTTTTCTGTGTCTTAACCTCACCAAACTCTGCCTTTGCTACCAGGCCCCTTCTTGCTGTATTTCCTACTGGATAGACAAACTGGGGATCAGGAAAGAGAAATGCTCTCTTGTGGGACAGTTGTGTAAGAAAGCAGCCAAACTGGAAAGAGAAAAGTGGGTGGGAAATGTGCAAAACAAAACCCACTCTGTCTTATCCTGGAATTTTGAGCTATTTCTCTCACTTGGATACTACTACAGGAAACACATTTCCACAAATAGTGTTTGTGATTAATCTGAATCTGATACCTTTCTCTTGTAATGTCTTACGCTTTTTATAAAGATGGTCTAAAATTGGGATTGCAGCTTCAACAGATAACCTATTTTAAGAAGCTGAGCTTAAACTTCTTGAAAAATACAGCTGTAGTACCTACAGTATTGAATGGCCTTCTCTGTCATGAAAATTATTGTCTATAATTGGAGACTGATTCAATGATTTGTGGTACTTTAGAACATCATTTTTAATTAGAATAATCGTATTGCTTGCCTACTGCCAAATATTTTCAGAATCTCGTAAAATTACCAGTAAAATGGATATTAAGAAACAAATGTAAAATATCTTCCCTTCTAGTTGAGGTTCTTAGCTTTGCTATTTTTAAAATTCTTGGACTATTGTTAGAAGTTAGCTTGAGTACAAGAGATTGGTATCCTCAAGGATCTTTTTTTGGTGGCACAGAAATTAGAAATGACTGCAAATGAATATGTTATCTGAAAATGTTTCTACATTAAACTAATACAACATCAAGACACAAAAGAAAGCTAGGAAGATGACTTGATAAGGAGATTTTTTTCCTCCTCATTGTTGGTTTACATCTCTTTTTGAGGAAATCTGCATACCTATACATTTATATCCGGTATGTGGGAGGGATGACAAGAGATTTAGATGCCATAGTTCAATGAGGACTGATGTTTTGTAAACAAAGATAAATATTGCCACAAGTTCTATCTTCTTTTAGATGAGGAACACAGATTAAAGGTTACACAGGATATTAATTGTGCAGTTGGTACTGCAGTCCAAGTTTCTGGCTTTCAGTCCTCTAAAGAAACTGGTGCCCTGTCTCAGTAAGCTCTTGTTCATGGATCCTTGTACAATAGTGATATCCATAAAGAAAGAGAAAAAAAAGTACGAAGGATGCAATGCATAGAAAGAAAGGGTCATCCATACTCTCCTATAGCAATCACCAGATTAGGGAGTAGGAAAGTATGAGCATGAATTATGTATACAGCATAGGGCAAAGGGGTCTTAATTTTGTTTTGATTCATTAAAATCTCAAAGATTCATGTAGGTCTTGAGCCATTCACCAAAAGGATCTTGCAGGGCTTTTTTTCATGAATACTCATTGATTTCAAAACTTCTTTTAAGGGGGTACAATTCTGAAAGGAAAACATACACGAAGACTTATCTCTTCTCTTACAGAAGCAGTACATGAAGACTGATGCATGCAGTGAACTAAGATATTGAAATGTTAGTGGGGCTGAGGTAGTTCATGCATTAACTTTGCCAAAGAATGAGTTAAAATTACTCTTTTTCAAACAGTACAGTGGTATTTAGAGATGAAGGGTTGCTTTCTTTGTTTTTGTTCTTTTTTGAAAAGACTTTTCACAGCACAGTGCCACCTAGCACCATATTAGGACATCAATTTGTATGGCTAGAGGAAAGAATGTGACCTATCCACCAGCCTTACATGCCACAGAATCCTGGGTTGGAAGTCTTCCACCCAAGAGTTGGCTAGACTTAGCTCTAACATCCTTATGAAATGCCAAAGTCAATCTAAAATGGGGGTAATTTCTCTGTATTTTTTAATTCGTCCCAGGGAAGCTCTCTATTTGAAGACTGATTTAACAAAAACATGGTTAAGGGGAAAAAAAGTTTGGCCTTTGTAATGCAAAAGCCTGTTAAGGGTTTCAGTGGTGGTTTCTGTTGGGCATGGCATTTTGGTTCAGACTGTTTTTTTAAGACATGATTTCTACAGTTCAATAGGGATTGAAAGTCTGAGTTGATTTCTGATTTGATATCCCCCAAATCAACTTTGCATACTTCATTCAGTACTTCAGTTTTTATTCATTAATTTATGATGCTTTTGACTTTTAAGTGCTCTTGGCCTATTCTGGATCATGAACTTGGAAGTCTTTTTGCTACTGAAAAAAAATTTTCTCCTGGAACTGAAAGCTGCTTTCCTAGGGTGCTTACCGAAATTGGAAGCCAATCTACAAGAGTTTTTCAGACATCTGAGCTGTAAGGAAAAGAATGAGTTACAGGAGAAAAAAATAAAGTATGTTTTAAAAAGATCTGTGTTGCACATCTTTTAATTTTAAAACTCTAGACCTTGGTTCATGAAGAAAAATATTTCTTGCTTTCTATTTAATTTTCTGTATCAAATTCCTGACAATTGTTGGAGTGAAATGAATAAGACAGAATATATCTATCACCTTTCTGAGGATAAATATAAAATGTTTATTCAACAGCATTTTAAAGGTTCTTGCAAATAATCTAATCCTGACGTCAGACAGTGTACATTTATATAGATGTAAAAATACTGTGTGCAGTTAGTTGAGTAGATTCTTTGAAAAATATCCAACTTTGAGCTGTGAGATCTGAACCACTCTTTTGGTATAGTCTGGAAATTATTGAATTGCATGTTTTCCTAATTGAAAGTAAAATTCTGAAAACAGAAGCCTGAGGAACAGCAAATAAAGACAGTCCAAACTGAGTTAATGATGCTACAATTTTAATTTCACTTTTTGCTTTTTTGGAAGTTCCTAATAAATGCTTAGCTTTCGTTTGTGTTCTTCACGGCACCTCAATATCCTATCTGGGTGACTGAAGAGCTACTTCTTTTTACTTCACATTGGTACCCCTTTCTTTGGGTTGACTACATTTTTCAGCTTACTTTATTCTGCAGGTTGGAGTAGTATGGGATTCATACTGCTACAAACTAACCTTTGTTATGTGCTGTAATATCTCATTTGGACAGTTCACAGACTGCTGTAAAGAAGAATTAAACTGGTGATAAAAACTGGTAGGATATTGGAGAAGAAGGTTGTAAAGAAAAAATTTGCTTTCACATTTTCTATGCAAGAAGAAAATGAGTACCACTATGGATTATTTCTTCAGCTCTGTAGCCCTGGGAAGCTATCCTTATGATTTCTTTCAAGGAAGTTTGTTTGTGACAGTACAGCTTAGAAGAGATTAACAAACATCAGAACAAAATTTGGTCTTATGAAATAGTGGCCGAATCAGAAAGTTTGCATCTTTTTCCCCTATTTATTGAACATTAAATTTGTTGGACTCCAATCTCCCCACCACTTTTAAAATGAGGAGATTTTCCCTTGACATGAGATTTTTCTGTTATTTTTTCTTTTTCTATGGAAAGGTTTCAGCTTTTCAATTACCCACAAGACAGAAAAGGTAAGTAAGAAAAGCAGCAGTTTATTGAATACCCTTTAAATATCCTTTAAAGAAACAGTGAAAAAGCATTAGTTTAAGACAAAATATTGAGCCCTTCTTGACTACATTCACATTATTTAGTTACTGGATCTGATGATCCAAGTAGCATGTTTGCAGGCTATGTAGATAAACTTTTTAAAAAATTGTTATCTATGCTGTTTTCTTTTCTTTTCTTTTTGTGTGTGTGTGTGTGTGTGTGTGTGTGTGTGTGTGTGTGTGTGTGCGTGCGTGTGTGCTAATTAAGGATGTTCCTACTGACTTGACTGGAAGGGTAACTTAAAAGACTTGAATTTATGTCCTGAATCAGGCCCCTTGAGGCATAGGATTAATATAATTCTAAAGGAAGCTAAAACATTTCCTTATGCTTAGTAATTCTGGTAGCCAGATTCTGAACATGAAAATATGAATGGGTAACAAGTACATGTATTAAAAATACTGGTCCTATTGATCAGTCTTATATAGATTTTCTTTCAGGAAGACCCTGGACATCTTTGAAGGTAAGACATTACACAGGCCAAGTAGTAACAGTCACATTAAGAAAAAATTCAGCTTGTAGCTCTATCAGCATAAATACAAAGTTATAGAGTTGCCTTTCAGTAGGCCCAGGGGAGGAAAAATGTGCATCCACTAAGACTTCAAAATAATTCAGATTGCTGTTATTGTTCTTGAAACATTAAAGTGAAGGATGAAAATGAATAAACGAGTGCTGGCAAGAGGTTAGCAAGAGGCAAACTGTGCAGCCATGTCCATGCAGCTATCCTGCTTCGCCTCCTTTGCTCATGACCTGCAACGCCCTGAACGCTCTAGTCCTGGATCTTTGCGGAAAAGCAGTTACAAGCTGTGCCAAACTGTGTGATGCTTTTGTGCTCTGAATACTTGTCCTCCAGGGGCTAGGATGAAACCACCGCATTCATTTGCACTTGAGTAAAAACTACATTGTTTTTGCAGTCATTTGGCATCATGTTCAAAAAATATAAGGTCAAATTCAGCTCTGGTGTCGCAACTCAAATGATTTCAATGGCATTTTGCCCACCTACATCAGAGCTGGATTTGGCCCATCATCTGGATCTACTTAGTGAATACTGTGCTAAATGTTCAATGCCTTGCACAGGGTTTTAGTTATGTGCTTACCATTGAATTAAATGAGAATTGTGTTCTTAGGACCTTATCCAAATTATGAAACTGTAGGACTGTGAAGGGAACTATATTTTTGTTGAAGTTTGTGCAGCACCAATCACATTAGAACTTGAGTTGCAGTTGTGTCGATTTGTACACCTACAATGCAGATATTAAACAAAACAAAACACCTTGTTAGTGCTTCAGGAAAGAGAACATAATAACAAACAGTGAAGAGATTAATCTTTCTGACATGGGATTATTTTGCTTCTCTTTCTGAATAAGTGATGACTTCATATATTAATAAGACTGAGCGTATTCTTTTCCTAAGTATGTTCCTTCTAATTTGAGGTTTTTCCTCTTGCAGGGTGATGTGCAGGAAAAAAACTTGCCTTCCTCACTGAAAATTCAATGTTTTCCAATTTGCATTTCTAAATCCTCTCAAATTGTTCAAAATTTGTTTTTTTTCTTTAGTTTTGCATAGGCATACTCGTTAATTATATTTGCAAACTTTAGATGATCAGGAAAGCAACATAGCAAGTAAAAAGCCTTCTAAAAGACATTCACTCATATCAGTATGTATTCAACCAGAAGTGAGAAGGTTAGTTGGCTGTATTTTGTTTTCAAATAAATTCAAATAGAATTGGATTTTTAAATACAAGATACTTTTGTAAAAGTATTTAACTTTCTAGGAAAAAAACTTAACTTGTAAATCTCTTAGGAGTTGGAAAATGATCAAAATATCTTTCTTTGACAGATAAACTCACAGGCTCTAGCCTGGTTAAATACTTCATGCATGCAACTCCCAGATCTTTCTGAAATCATTTCCCTGATGGAGTCTTTCCTTTTCTTAGACCTAAGAATCTGATTTCTTTGGGCATGAAAACCTTCTAGAGAAGGAATCAGCAGCAATTTTAATTTTAAATGATGTCAATTTCTTCTTGTCCTTCTACTCTTTGCTGATATTGTTTCAGTTTTAATTAATACCTCCCCTCCCCCCCCAAAATAGTGATGTGAAAATATCTATCTGGGGCACTTAGATTGATCTAGTGGATGCTTTCATGTAGTTCCAATTTGTCTATCCTTTTCTGTGTAGTTCCTTGTTAATCAATAGTGTCCATAAATCTTATCGCTTGTTTGATCATTTGAATATTGTTTCGTGATGTTGTAGCCTTTTGAAGCTCCATGTATGTATGAAATACTCATGTTCAGTACTGACTTTCTTGTTGTGCTGTAACTACCAGATCAAGAATTTATGGAGAGTGTGAGGAGAAAAAGAATACCTGTGGAGAAAATGAATGTGGTGATCTCATCAGGGGTGAATTCTGCAGTTATTACACATACAGGAATAAAAAAATGATTATCTAAGGTCAGTAGGACTACTGTGGAAAAGACGAATTCAGAATGAGAAGGCTTCTCAAACCAAAGTAAATGAAGTAGAAGAGCAAGCGTGTAAAACTGACTGGATTGTAGCAGTGAATTCACTGGTGTTTGCAATGAGTATTGCTATGTAGAGGAGAACTGTACTCCTGAGTGATGCATGGTTAAGAATACTGAGGCTGAGCAAGAACTGTTCTTTCAGAACCCATAATAATATTGGTTTCCCCCTAGCTTGTTTTGCAAAGATAATTACAGAAAAATATCTCTGAAGTAGCCATGACTCAGAGATCTAAAGGAGGCCTAGGAGCACTGGAAACAGAAAAAAAGTAGCAATAATTGTAATTACAGTTCTCAATATGTGTTAGTATATTCTCCAAAGTATAAGAAAGTTTCAGAAATTTAATCCAGTGGATTACCAGGATAAACTTAAAGCAGTTTGTTACTGAAAGAAAGTCAGCAGATAGGATTTTTTGGTGCATCAGCTAAAGATAAAAGAAACTAAACAACAAACAGATTACACATCTTTTACAGTAATAATTTAAAATAAATATATGACAGAAGCTGGAGAACATATGCTGATGCTGACCCCTAATGTGAAGGTAGTTTAAGCTACTTACTAGCTTTCATTTGTACTGGACACATAAAGTGTAAAGAAAAAAGTATAAAATTTGGGAAGCAAAAAACTTAATTGTTTCTGGCTACAAGTTGTATTGAAAGAATGACGAAAAACTCACTGTGGACAACTTTAATTCTTTGGAATGATATTTGGATTTGCAGAGGTGCAGTAGGTGCTCCAACTCAAGTTTTTGGGAGTGGAAGACGTTCTTGAGTACTGACATGATTTCAATTACTCATGTAAAATGGAAAACAACAATTCTGTAGGAACTAGAATGATCTGAAGCTATCCAAATATGTCTTCCCAATTTAGAATTCTCACCTTAGAACATGAACACAAGTTTAAAGTAATGTTATGTATAACTGTGTTCTCCAGTTCCAGAACTGACCATTAGAAAAGGCTAGGAAATAGCTTCAAGTTAGGGAGAAATTAACTGATTTGAAAATACAAAAGACTTGTATGCAGTTATCATGAGTGGGCAATGTCACTGTAGTATCAAATCTTTGAGTGACTTTTAACAGAGGAACAGCAAGGGCTTGAATTGGTGAAGAAAGGATTTTTATGGACTAGATTGTATTTAAATTTTGAAATTGATCCTACTCACTTGTGGCTTCTCTATGGCAAATTACTTTCATGCAATGCTAAAAGTTGCTGTGGGATTTGCATTTGAATAAATTGAACTTGATTGGTGTGGAGTGTGGAGGCTGCAAATTAAACATTTAAAGTCTTGGTGAAGACTATAAATGTTAGAATATAAAAATAACATTTGTTGTCTTTGCTAGTGCTCTATTATGCATTATTTTCCCAGAGCTTATTTTCGCTCTTCTGCTTTCCTGTGCCTAGGAAATACACTGGTAATTATACTCTCTGGATTATGTCTCTGCTTTGGCACAGTATTCCTGAATATAAGGGAGTTTTGAGTTGCAAATGAAGACTCCAGAAGCTCAATGAAATGAAAAGAAATTTGCACCAGTCCAGGAAGGACCAAGTGCTTAGCCCTTTATTAGAAATAGTAGCCAGGAAAAGAGTTCCAAAATCAGTTACTTTTGGAGAGTGCCTAGCCCAATTACTAAGAAACCAAGGAGTTTATTCTCATCGATTCCAAAATGAAGAGCTCATTCCTCTGATGTTTTCATGATTTTCATGATTCCTCTGATGTTTTCAAGAGGGGTTTGGCCTCTTCTCCCAGGCAACGAACAGGACCCGGGGGAATGGCCACAAGTTGTACCAGAAGAGGTTTAGGTTAGACTTAAGGAAGAACTTCTTCTCTCAGAGAGTGGTCAGGCACTGGAATGGCCTGCCCAGGGAGGTGGTGGAGTCACCATCTCTGGAAGTGTTCAAGAGGCGTCTGGATGAGGAGCTGCGAGATATGGTTTAGTAGCTTGTGGTAGCAGTGGCAGTGTGAAGACGGTTGGACTAGATGATCTTATAGGTCGTTTCCAACCTTGTGATTCTACGATTCTATGATTCTATGATCTGGTGCAGAGAAACATCCCAGAGGGACGGGAAGGGGCTTTGGAACTATGCCCCTAATAGGGGATGGCTGTTGAGGAGAAACTTCTCAGGGCCTCGGAGATCTACTTGCAGCTAATTGACCTGGCTAGAGGTTGCTGATAATCTCAATCAAAGAACAAACTGCACTCTGTCAGAGACCTAAGAGACAACTAAAGGTAAAGTTAGTCAGGAGGTGAGCTATTTGGATTTCTGGAGTTTCAAGAATATCAAAACTTCTTAATTAAGCAGATAATTGTCATTAAATAAAAAATAATGAGTGGTAGAAAATAGACTGTAATCAGAAGTACAGGTAACAAAATCTAGCAGTTTTACATCGCCGTCTTTCATAGATTGTCCTTTCTCTATTAGACTGGGTTGAAGGAGATTAAATTCTTCTTTTATGTAGTACGATGCATGTAATCTAATGAATAATTTCATCTGAATCAGCAAGTGGGTATACGCCAAACATGTGAGTAAAATAGTAAAAAATTAGAGGTTTTAGACTTGACTATCAAGAGGTACTGATCATCAGGACTCACAGGGATTAGGAGATAACTTCTGAGGTTGCTACAGTATAATACTCTAGCTTTATCATCACTGATTTGTACTCTACAGTTATTTAAATTGAACAATGATTGTTTTATATTGCCCTCCTCTACACCTCTTCAGAACCCCCAGTATTTCATTTAATACCCAAAGCACAATGAATAATACCAGATATGGTAACTGAAAGTTACTATAACCCCACAGGATCTTCTCTGTGTTGTAGAATGCAGAATCATATGCATTAATTAATGCTGTTACACATTCAGAAATAATTTTCAAATTCTGGGCACAATTTCCTACTGAGTTTTTAGGTTCACTGTGCAGGTGCCTGCTGCTGACATAATCTGTAACGGTAAACACAGAAAAATAAAAAATTTTCAAATTTTGCAGAATTATCATACAGGTTTTTTAGGACTCTTACCCATCAGCAATTTACTGACTTGACCAGCACATGATAGGGCTGTCTTACAACCTGTTTTGAGCAAATAATGTCTTTAATGTATCCCCAAACTGGTCTTCTAGCTTTTCCCTCACCAGAAGTTTAGTTACAAAAAATCTGGTTCTTCCTGCTTCATGCAGGTTGTGTATGTGAATGGGAAGCCTAACTTCTCTCTCCCTTTGCATTTGCTTTCACTCAGTTTCTGTGCATGGGCAGTTGTACTGTTAAGCCTCTATGCAGCATTGCCAGTCCCTCTTCCAAGTGGTCTGCTGTAGCTTGGCCCTGATCCTACGTGCTGAGCCTCAAGAGCAGATTGAAACACTGGCTGTATTCTTGCCACTGGAACTGCAGCTCACACTCTCTGCAGCACACAGCAGTGACTTAGTATGGATCAGCAGGAACATCCTTGTAGAAGTGCTTCAACTCATGTGATTCACCACCATTATCTGGGGAACTCTGCAAGTTCTTCTCAGCAGCACAGTTTGGAAAACTGCTTCAAAACTTTCTCTTGTTATAAGGTCTTAGCAGTCACCAGCCCACACAGAACACTTTTCAAGTCTATAAAATACAGTGGTTGAATGCCTCATTGTATGAAAAGTATTATAAAAGTAATACCTTGCATCTTTTACACACTCCTTCATAGCATTACTGTAAAATATGTACTTTTTTCAATAATTAATTACTTACTTTTATTAAGATAATTACAGAAACAATATAGTGCATAACTAATACGATAGGCCTGTTAATGATATTAATTTTTTTAGGTAAAGAGAGCAGTTACATTTTACATTCTAGTAAGTGAAGTACAACAGTAGCTGATTCAAAATGGTAAAAACTGAGTGTATGGCAAACTTTTACTATGGAAAAGTTGTGTGGTCATGAGCACAATCCTTCTTTTCCTAAGTATCTCTTCTACTGGTGCGTGTTATAATGTAAACATGGTTATTTTCTTCATTCTGGCCTGAAATTGAATTAGCCTTTTTGCTTCCTGTCGTGGCAGGAACACAGGGAAAGTCCTGCTCCTTCCTCTGGAGAGTGATTTCAAAGCTAGATATATTACTTGACATTTCTTAAAATTGCTTTCTCTGTTCCAAAGCAAGTTAATTTACAACTTTCTATATTTACAGTGTTTCATAAAAAGAAACTGTGTTTGGCTTTGTCAAGTAACAGCTGAACAGCTTGAAGTAAGGTATCTTCAAAGTAACAATAATATTGTGCAAATACTTTAGAAAATTAAATAAAATAATCATAATCAAATGTTGCTCAACTGTGTTTGGATCCTACAAACTAAACTCTGATCAGACCATTCAAGCAAAATGCTACAAAAGCAAGCATGGGTTTACTGATGTTCTCTCTTCTGGGCCAAAAACTTAGAGATTACAATTCCAGCTAGAATCATTCCAAGAGCTTTGTGAACAAATTTAATAAAAACTGCTTTTGAAGCCACATTAGTTTTTCATTACAGGAAAAGAGAAAAAAAAAGAAGAAAAGCTTTCTCTTAAAACCTCTGTTTTTTAAAATCTGATAGTAAAAAAAGCCAAATCTGAAAACCAGAGTCATAACCAGAGATATCATAGAATCAGAAAGGCAGTTGAAAGGTCTTATAAGCATTCATGTCCTTAATTGCACAGCTTTGTGCTGCTGCTCTATTTTAGGCAGACCTCTTCAGTTGTATTTCTCATAATGTACTGCTTCTCATCACTGAGAATCTCTTGATAAAAATAGAGGGCAAAGAGAAAACCACCATGCATATTGAAAACATAGGTGTCAGAATATTTTAGTATTGGTAGCTCTGCTGCAAGGCATACATTGTCAGAAAGAGGCAATAAATATTTGCATCTCTTTGGAAAAGCTATCTGCTTGTAGCTTCCATAATCACTGTCTAACACAGGTTCTTATTTTCAACCTTACTTTCTTTGTGTGGAGGACATGATACCAGTAAATAAGTTTTTGTCATCAGTGTCCTTTTTGTGTGTGTGTGTGTTCTTTTGTTTTGTATTGCTTTTTCTTTTTTTGTTCTGCTTAGGCCTTCCTGGAGATTCTTCTGTGTGCCTACAGCTTCATCCAGAGAGCAGAGTGTGTCCCATGCTTTTCAACTTCCTGGACTAGACTAAGGAATAATACGTCTCATATCTCCTTTGTCATGTAATAGCTGTTAAAGAGGTGATTTTGAGCATGAATGCACTGTAGGCAGTACTTAGAGACATGCATGCTATAAAAGTGGCCTGGGTCTTTCCTCTGAACTTCGAAATCTGTAAGACTGTAAGATGGATCCTGTTGCCTATTCAATGAGGATAAACTCTTGCCAGCTATTTCCCTCAATTTGGCTAAGGAGAAGTTTGGCTGTAAAAGATGCAGAGCCCATATCTTCAGCTGTCTTTTATAGAAAACTATAAAAGCCTGATGAAGCATGGTGAAGCCTGATGCTAGTTATCCTTGTCAAAGTTAGGGAGGTGGGAATAAAACAAATATTGATGGTGAATTGTAGAAAGACCAGCTTCTCTCTAAATAGACCAGATTATATTAGTGCATATGACATGAAGTCATATGAAGAGATTATCTCTTATAGTCTTCAAAGTTTGGTAAAGCAATTCCAGCACTGAGAGTGTCATTCTGTCAAGGAGGTATTCCACTTTTTTTTTTAACTTGTCTTATATATTTGATATGATAAATTTTAATAAGGATTTAATTTTGAGTCATTACTTTGGAACTTTGGTAAAGGATACAGCAAAGAAGATATATACACATTTTAAATGATCTTGTTGGACTCAGAGTTTATATCCATCTTTAATACTAGAAATGTTTTTTTGTGGTCCTAGCTAAAAAAGCTATAAGAGTTACATAAGTTACAGGATTAACTAAAATTTAATGCTTTTATCTTGCATAATAGAGGAAGACAAAACTTGCAAAACTATATGGTTTGGAAAAAACATCTACAAACTGCTACTAGTTAGAATTCTGCATAATATGAAACCTCCCTAAAGAGTTATAGAAATGGAATATAAATATCCTTAATTACTAAGGGTTGGGTTTTTTACAGTGACTTCCTCTCATCTAAGCCAAGTTAGTTGTGGGTGGAGTTTAGACACAGTTAATCATACTGGAAGCTTGACCTTGTCCTATACGTAAATATACATATAAGTCAGTAATAAATTATAGCCTTCTACAGCCCTAAATTTAGATGCAGTAGAATATGAAACAGCAGAATATAAAACAGCAGAAGACCACTGAAGTTGTATGACCATATTGCGTCATTGCCTTTGGCACTGGTCTTTGCACAAACTTTTCTGCACTGGAGGTACTAAGTCTTCTGGGATGAAGCTCCCATAGTTTCCTATTCCAACTATTCTGCCTGGGAGGACTGATGGTCCTTTTCACTCAGTTTTCACCATTCTTGTCCGCTACTACTGAAGATTATCCAGCGTGAGATGGAAGAGGATTCAGATGTTGTTTTAAATAACCACTGTTGGAAGGACAGCTTTCACATCCATCTTATGAAGAAATACGATGGAATATGCAGATAGGAAATTCCTCTCTTCTGTGTAAACTCTACAGAAAAAAATTACTCCTCTCTTTGTTAACTGACTCCTGAGGGGCTACTCGTTTGAGTTCGGAAAACAGTTCTGCACATATGAAATTTGAGTCTTAGTGATCTCCTTCAGATTCAAAACTGTTACAGTTAATCTGAGTATATTTACAGCTCCAACTAATTCTTTGCAGGTTCTTTAAACTACATTATGTAATCTGTGTTTTTACTTTTATTGCTCTTCCTGAAACTATAATGTTCCTGCTAATGTTGTTCTGAAAATAAAACATCTACGTAACTGGACTATCATATTTTACATTTTTGGGACAGTTTCAAATGCAAAAAGCATGTCAAGGTGATATGGATAATGGAATGAGTAATGTAGTCCTTCCTCATTTTCCTCATGGGAAAAAAATAATCACAATGGCTAATTCTAAACCAACTGAAAGTGACCTTGGAAGGGGAAGGGAAGGCCTTCCCACTGGCTACAGATCCATTGTGTTTTATGCTTAAGCAGATTGAAAGCTGACTACATTCATCACCATCACTTTGCAGTGCTTATTGAAATTCTGGGATCCTCTATGGTATCAATCCGTATGTGGGAATGTAAAGTCCTTTTAGTATGCCTCTAACACAATATCACAGAAAACACATACTTATTTTAGATCAGTGGGGCCTAGAAATGATTTGGTTTGGCTGGAGATGCTTAGGGGGTTGATTGAGTGAACTCTTGCTGGGACACCAGGATACACATTGATAATAACATATGGTCAAACTCCAGGAACAAATTAGTTTTTACAAATGATTATGTAAACTACCAAAATGAATCCGGGCAGTGATCACCCAGTCCAATATTTGTCTTTATTAGTATCATAGGAAAAAAAAGAAAAAAAAAAAAGTCTTTCATTTTGTACCTACTTTTAGGGGCTCAGTGCTGAGAAAAAGAAAAAGAATACAAACCAGTAACTGCTTGGAGGCATGTATGTAATCTTCTCCATGATCAGGAGGACTTTCCTAGATGTTTCTTTTTGCCAAGGCAGGATGTAACATGACTTGATATTTGAAGAAATACAAAAATGTTATTAAAACCATTGCAATAATCAGGGAACATGAAGAAGCCTAAAACTGTATTTTTTTTAAAAATGATCACTAGGTCATCTAATAGGTTTTCTTTTGTCAGTGAAGAGTATGTTCTCTTGTAACTAAGAAAAGTTGCTTAACAACCTTTGCAGTCCAGACAGAGTTGATTCAAGTTTATTAAAAAATTTCTAGCAAGTATTTTGTGTAGGTTTGTACCTTTATTTATCCACAGAGGATGAGATGTTTCAGCCCTTAACCAACAAGTTTAGGCTTTTTGCATCAAATTGTTGCTCAGATCCTTAAAGTCATCATTTTAAAAAATATATATTTTATTTTATATTATTTTATTTTGTTTTATTTTGCTTTACTTTGTTTTGTTTATTTTTTGTCTTTAGAGATTGTAGTTGAACATAAACTGACCAAATACTCTAGTTAAATTTTGTATAGAACTGAAACTGGTATGTAACTGAGTTTTCTATAGTACAAAGAAAATTCATATTTGTTACCAAAATGTGACTTTGCGAGCTTCACTGAGTTACTTCTCATACTGTCAATCAAATAAAATGCTTCTGATCTGTCATACTGATTACTGAAGAGATGAGTCTCTTCAGTCCTAGGAAGAGCACTTTGCATCCAAGAAAGAAAAACATGTATTCTTCACAACTCTGCTAGGTCTTTCAATAACTTACCTCTCTCCCTGGCTCACCAATTAGAAGTCATACACCCAAAGGTATATGCATGGAAACCTAGAGTCTAGGAATTAAATTTAAAAATTCTTTTTCATTTCCAAGCCCAGAAGAGAAACAACATTTTTTGAAAACCTCAGTACTTGCTTTTTCCTACTGAATGCACTGTATTCTGAGAGTGTGCATGAATGACAAAGGGAAGATGAGATATACACTTTACTCTCAGGTTTAATGTGAATCATTTTAATTTTTAAAGTTCAAATAATTGTTTCTAAATTTTTCAATTATGCTAGCTGGAAGTGATTACTACGAAGACATAGGCAGAAAGAAACAGTCAAAGAATAGACTACTGACAGAATTTGAGTGCATGATTTGGTTAGCATATGCTAAAGTTTATACTGATGTTTCTGCATTCTGAATGTATATAGAAATCACAACCAAAAGTCTATTAAAATTCTTGGATCCATTTCTCTTTATCAGCATGAATATCTAGAAGGCTGTTCTTACTGCTTACAGCAAAAATACTAATTGATTTAAAGTTGGTTAAAATGTATATAGTTTTTTTATAAGTGAAAACATACTACAGCATTACAGTAGCCAACTCCTGCTTTTCTCCTCCAGGTAAAAGATTTATCACCTTTAGTAGTACTTTTCTAAACAAAGGTGAAGCCAGCTTTGCTGGAAGGACTGCCAAGTAGTTTATGTACATTTTTCTTTCCTGTATAATGCTGAATGAGTATAGCTTTCTCTTCAATGCCTTTCAAAAGAAAATGTTGTAAGCAAGAAGATGTGGATCTCAATCTTTATTAAAATTAAATAATTAAATTATTTCTCAGGAACAGCCCAGACTGAGAATTTACAAGTTATGTAAAAAACTTCAAATATAAGTCTTACATCAATCTTTACACAGTGAAGGAGTTTCTACAGTGTCAGTATAGCAGGGAGTTCCAGTTTATTCTCAGAACGCAGAGGTAAATGTCTGGATACATCTGCTGGAGAACCCTACACATGAAGACAACAAACAAGTGATAAAATGTAAGATGTCTCATGCAATACTTGCAAGAGCATTTTGTTGTAAATCTAAAGGAAATCTGAGTCATTGAAATCTTACACTGTATTGCCAGACAAATCAGAAACAGACCACAATCGATGAAGCCAAGTGCATCATTATAGATTGAGTAATGTAAATTACTTACATAAACTATGGCTGACACACAGAATTTAGTAAAGACCATCACCCTTAATTGCAAGGACAATTAAAAGCTCTTTAGTTTGCAAGCTGTCCATCAGGAATAAGAATGTCATTGACCTATGTCATAACATTTAAGAAAGGAAATTTCTCATCTTAACTACTTTCTTCTATCTTACCTTTCTTCCTGTGCTATGAATCGTCTTCCATTTACCCCATCTCTTCCCCAAAATTGGAAGATATCTTTGTGCTCATTTGTCTTCAGCTAGTCTCCATTTCAGCACTTTTTTTTCAACCCAGGATCTTTCATGAAATTCTCTATCTCTCAAGACATTTCTTCTTTTATTAACAATGCTCTTTCATGAGCTCAGCATTAGGTTCCTCCTTTTCTGATTCATTCATTCCACATAAGAACAATCCAGGTGATCCTAACACACTCTTGAGAAAAAATATGTTGTTAATAATTGTAATATCCACAGAGCTTATGATAAGTTTTTTTTAATTCTTCACTTAAAAAAGAAAATCTGTTATCAACCAACTCCTTTTGATGCTTGCTAACATCACTGTTAGATATGTGCTGTCTTCAGTGGATGAAATCATGCATTCAGAAATACAAATCATAGGATGGATGCCCATGTGATGAAACAAACCACAGATTATCAAAGGCTTTAATAGTTTCAGAACACTGTGGAGGAGACTGTAGAGAAGAGGCATCAAACTGAGAACAAAACTGGAGTCCTGCAAGACAATGTTGTAATATCTACAGTGTGTTGTCACACAGCCACATTAAGAAACTGTCACTTCTCTTTAAGTTGCCTCAAAGACCATGGAAATTCTCTGGTGCCAGGAGGCAGCAGACACTGAGATCCTAGTAAGAGCAAATGTATCAGAGACTTCTCCAATGCACATTTGAAGTGGTTCGCTATGTGATCTAAATGTGCGGCAGACTATCCCGTAAGACATTTTATGATGAAATGAAATGTAGTAAACCCACTTGTGTGAGTCATCTTTAGGGTTATAAAGATTTTCAAGAGATAATCCTAAAAATGTGAAAAGTCCACTGATTTATGAGCTCATGATGCTCCTAACAACAACAACAAAAATGGCAGGATGATTTACAAGAGTGCAAGTACTTTTAAAACAACTGGTGTCCAGCTAGCTGAAAAAAGAGGGTTTTTTTATTTTATTTTATTTTTTTTAAGAAAGAGCTACATTAAATTAAATCTGACAATTGCGTGGTGAAAACATTCCTTGGATTTCATAATCATAGGAGAAGTCTTTGGCTAAATTAATGTAGAGAGGAATTAGCTTGCTGCCATCGTGGATAATAAGCAGAACAGAACAAATAGTTTCTAATCAGTAGCAACTTCAACTCTTTGCAGTCCATGTTTTCCAGTGTTTTAAACACATAAAGAAACAAATCTAATCTCACTTCTTTCCAACAATTTCTCTTAGCAGGCACCATAGCATTCAAGTGGGAGACAAGAGAGAGGGGTTTGTTGTCTTCTGACAGGTGTTTCAAGGAAGTGACAAGTTTTTACAGATTAGTCACAGTATACTTATTTTTCACTACTGTCCTTGACTTTTGCTTTATCGTAGAGTTACTACTAGATTTTAGATATCAGAAGAGAGTTCAGAACCCAGCTTACTCTTTGACAAAAAGCAGAAGCTCTTATCTGGGTAAGGAAGGCTGCAGTCTGATAGAAAGGAAAGGCTGCATGTTTCCAACCATCTTTCTCTAACCAACAGACAGATGGACAACGAGTCTAGTAGCTACAAGTGTGTATAAATGTGTATGATTGCCACTGAGATATTTATGAAGCCATCTTATCTAGTGATTGCAATATCTCTCCACATTTTATCATTAAATGGACAGTAATATCAGCTTGTCTGAAAAATGCTATGATGAACAACTTGTAAGTATCTTTTGCTGATACATGCCCTGTTAAATCCTACTGGTTTAAATGAAAAGCTGAAGGCTGCTGCTCCAATGAATTTTGACAAAATAGACATTTGGTCTAATTCTACAGAAACATAGTACCATCTGGTACAGTATGTACAGTTTGGATTTCCACAGAAATCCAATACCATTAATTCATCTCATTGTGTTCCAGCCATAAGGCAAACTGAAATACTAGAAAGTAGAAAACTAAACTGTTTCATTTTTTTTCAAGTTGAGGTAGCAAGGCATTTGATTTTGTATGAGTAGTCCTTTAACTACTTAGGGAGCCAGATGTTCTTTCAAATCTGACATAAGTAAACCAAGGTCAATTGAAAATTCTAAGTATTTCATAGTGTCATTTCTGATTTCTCTCATTTTCTTAATTGCACATATAACATTTTGCTTTAATTGTCAGGCATTGTTTTTTGGATGGATAACACTGAACTACTTTTCTGAGTAAACTATAAATGCAATGCTGAAGGCTAGTAATAATGGCACCTCAGTGATGAATGTAATGAATTTGCCTGGATATTCAGTATCTTATTATTATTAATGTACACTTTTCAAGTGTTCTTTGCCAGCAGTATGCTTCAACAAGAATCAAAACACCTGCTGGAGGACCTCTTCATAGTGAAGAAACCGAAGGTCTCTGAACTAGTTAATGTGGAAAAGCAAAGCAAGGAAGCACTATCTTTGATTTGACTACAAGTTTTTTTGCTCAAGATTTTTTACTCACAGTTTTTTTTTTAGTTTTGTTTTATTGGCATATATTGTAACTTAGCATCAAAATTAGGCCTTTACTTTCAGTTCTATATAAGAGAAATCAAAATGTGCCTTCAAATATCCATTGCTATGTAAAGATTACAGATTTATGAGTCAATTTTATATGTACATCATCTCATCTAATCTAAAGGCTTCACAAAGATTTCTAACATTAAAGTAAAGTAAAGTCATTTAAGTAAAAGATAGATGTCGAAGTATGGTCAGAACTACACAGACAAACATTGTTAGCTGACAGCAGGATGTAGAAAGCACCTAGAACTAGGTTTGTAACACTTATCAACTTACCAACACTTACTCTTCAAATGTTTTTCACCCTCCAAATTCCAGTAAGTGTCCCAAAATGAAAACTACATTTGTTCTGAAGCATCTGACCAAAGAAGAGGAAATGAGGGACTAGTATTATCCTTCAGCTCCAAACCACAATATCTCATAATCCAGTGACTGGGGAACTCTATCTAATGAAGCCATATAATCACTTTCAAAGTTGCTCATAGAAAGCAAAGATGCACCTCAAACTATTCTGTATTTAGGAAAGAGTTTAATGCCTGGAGGACTGGGGAAACATCTGCCTCAGCAGCTTTTTGAATCAAACATTTCTTTTGTCTCATTTTCAGTATTCTGTGAGGTGGATTACTGCATTGTCTTAAGATGCCAATATCAATGAATTTTTTTGAATCTCTTTTAAATTTGTTTTCATCCACATTCCTCCATTGTGGTCATGCACTTCTTTCTGGTATTCAGCATCAAAACTTTCACTGGAAATTGCTGAGAATTTTCTGTGTAGTTTTTGGAGATGTCATATAATCATTTTATTTTTCATTTTTTGTCATAGCAGTTCTACTTCACTGTTTTTATTTCTTTTTCAATAATGTGGCTGGAGAACTTTTCTTATTTCTCTTCTATGCAGTAATTTGTATACTTATGATATTTTCCTTTATTTCAATAACTTTTGATTATTGAGCTTTTCACTGCATTCTTCAACATAAGCAGATATTCTTTTTCAGGTCATTAGCAATAATAAATAAGCAATAATATATATATTTTTTGTTTTAAAAATGTTTCAGGCCTTCTATGTAATTCCTTACCTTTGTAATCTATTTGTCTTCATTAATTAGCTTCCAGAATTTCTCAGTTCATTCACCTAAAATTGAGAGTTTTCATTGCATACCTACATTTATTTGTCCTACCACTTAAGTTTTAAGTAAACAAGCTTATGATCACTTGTTTTCCATGGCTAAGTGTTTTATGATGCCCTTGACTACTTGCCAAATAAAAGACTAAAAGAGTTCATCTCTCATGGATTCAGCTGATAGTCAGATGAACATACTGCATCCCATCCAGGACTAACTGGGCCCTATGTTGTTAGTATCATTCCATATCTAATTCAACATAATGGTTTCCCATTATGATGTAAATTTGCAAGAGGATTTCTCATGTTGCCATGATTATATTTATATCCATATACAAAGGAATTGCAGACATTTCTAAAGTTAATCTCGATAAATCTCAAAAAATTTGCACTATCATTCTTCATCAGAGACTGATTTTCTGACTCAGCTCAATTTTATTTTATATGTATTTGTTCTTTTTCACAGTTTCTATCATTGTATACAGCTTGGACCTTTATCCTTGTAGCTGTCTATTCCTCTAAGTCCTACGCCTATGTTTCAGAGGAGTTTGTTATTTCTGCCATCTCTGGTTTCATATCAAGAACAAGAAGATCTTCAACCAAGTTTCTTGTATTCATGCAAGAAGCTTCTCTTTCTAAAATTGCCTGAAAGCAAGTACTCATTGACAGTATCTTCCAAAACTAACTGAATGTATCTCACACATATCTGCTATGTGCAGACTTGCTTACTAGCTTCGTATCAACAAAAATAGGTATTTCTTCCTTTGTTTTTTTTTTGTAAGAAAAACACACAATTTTATTTTTTCTTCAACAAGCACAGCACAAAATCAAATAACATTCTGAGTATAGTCAGGCCTACGATTAAAAGATTGCAGTAGGAATAAAATTCAGGGGTTGCTCAACATGTTTATTGAATATGACAAAATCACTCCTTTCAGTGCTAATTAAAATTAGAGCTGAAGTGAGAAACAGTAAAGATTTTATCTCAAGTTACAAAAAAGTCTTCTAAGTTCTTATCTCCGAAATTGAGTGTTTTGTTTTTTTTTCCCCCCCAAATTAAATGTAAGTACTGGTCCACATTTTCTGTCTTAGTGCCTTATTGCAGAATCAGGAAGCCTGGAAATCTGAGCTCCATGGCATCAGCCAAGGCACAGAAGCTCTGTTGCAAAGGATCTAACTGAGAAGCCTTGAGCACCTTGCTATGAGGGTGGAAGCCTTTTTTTATTGCATTCCAAATCCTCTTGAAAACAAATTGCAAAGTTATAAATGAACGGCACTTTTTTGTTTGTTTGTTTGTTTTGTTATGTTTTGATAAAAATACAATTTTCTGCTTGGAAAAAATAAATTTTGAAAGAAATTTCCAAATCAATCCAAGTAAAAGTCTCTTAACAAATGTGCCTCTTCTACTGGAAGTTGTAATGTATGCTTGGAAAGAGTTCAGGCCAACCACTTTGGGTCACTGCTTGGACAACAGGAACTGTTTAATTTGCATCAGTTGAAGGTTTCATTTCTGATGAGGAGTGAAAGCCATTAGCTCTGAGCCATGAAATTCCAGAGGTGAGAGTTTGCAACTGGTGAAAATTTGGGTTGTTCAGCATATCAACCCTAAATCTTACAATTCTATTAGATTTCATTTGTTCTAATGACTTCAAGTAGTAACCTCTTAATTGAGTTCTAGATCCGCAGGCAAATGAACAGACCTGAATGTGCAGCAGAAGTCTGAGAAAAGTGTTAATGATAATTTTGTTGAAGGAACAAAATATATGGAAGTCTGGCATCGAACCAGTTGGCACAGTTGGCACAGTTCTCAACAGCATTAGCACTGTGCTGTAAATCAGCTGTGAAAGAAATCACTAAATAGTAACTGAAATTCTGACAGCTTGAAAGATCTGTCTGAAAGATTTAAAGGCCATAGGAATAGTTGAGTATCTGCAGTTTCGTATTTATATTCATACTGACAATAAAAATATTCATTGTAACAAATAAAATTACAATTGTTAAAAATGTTACCATGATATTTACCAACATATTAAGTCACTTTTCATTCCTTAGTTGTCAAGAAATAGTGTGGTGGAAAAAATCCCAGAATATTTTCAGAAGGTTAGGCTGATTTTCTGGTAGGAAAAGGTGAAACAACTTCTCCACTTAATTATAGGGAATAAAATTATATAATTAATTTATAATTAATTCTTATTTTAACATCTCCTCCCGTGTCTGTGTTCAGTGGCATTGAATAAATATAACAATAAAATATGAACTTAGCGTTAAGTTTTTAAGCAAATATCATATTATGACTAGAAATTCCTCATCATACTGGAAGGACATCTTTTAAGCGCTTGCTTACCTATGAAACAGCATGTGTTTGTTCACCCTCTAAATAAGTAATTGCCACATGAATGATTTTATACTACATATGATTTTATAATGATAATTTTGACATTAAGACATATTGAAATATGCACATAATTATTTTAATAATATACATCAACAAGGTATTTATAAATAGAACTACATTTTTGAAGATTTATGTTTTCTAAAATAATATTGGGGTGCAGTAGCATTAGAATACTTCATTTTCCAAAGCTGTATTAATATGCAGTTCTTTTATACAGACACAGAAAGAAAAATAACCACAATGAGAATATATTAGAAAATAGATCAGATGAAAAAAAAAATTGCTTTCACCATCATGTATTCATTTTATAATCACTGAATTCCTCAATATGTTCTCATGCATAATCTGATATTGCATACCACTTTGAACATGCAGCAAAAACAATCTGCCTTCCTGTGAAAAGCATCGCCCCACCATTTATGCCTTTCTGACCTCGTGTTTGAGGTCAGGTAGGTAGCTTCAGAACCTGCACTGAGCACACCAACACATGTTGGCTGTAAATCTCACAGGGCAGATTAGAAAAGATGAGCTGCATTTACTCACCTGATAGCTGCTCACAGAAGAAATATATACTTGAGTGACTTCACTTCTGCAGGGTGATTAATGAAGCTAATCAATGGCAGCAATCTGTGGCCCAGAAAGAAAGCTGAGGATATGAATTAGTGTCCCTCTCCCTGCTTCCTAAAGGGTAGGGATGACCAGAGCCTTTCTGAGGAGCAGTTTTGGCTCCACATACAACTTCTCCACCAAGATTCTGGTCAACAGGTACAGAGTTGTAATTCATAAGTCAGAGGAAGAACCCTTTCCAGAAATAAATGCGTGCTCCTGCAATCACATATGCAGTTGATTTGCCAGAATCTACTATGAAAAAGCTAAATTATCCCATCCTATTCATTGTTGATTCTGTTTCTGCTCTTTAGAGACTGTATTGCTTGTCTACCAGCCAACACAACACTATGTGTGTCTTTGTCCTTTAGCCCAAACATAATGTGAGTGTACAAACTGAAAACTCAGTGGTGATTTTGCTGCTAGCCACTCTGGGTCACTGTCCAGAAACAAACTCTGTGGTGAATTTGATATTGGTTTTGGCAGTTTTCTTTGTCTTCACAGTCATAACAGGTTAGGACAAATGTACTAAGCAGGAGTTAAAAACCACCAATCTGTTCCTCAACAGGCATTCCCACATGATTATTTATATTCAGATCCAGGACTTTGGCATAAGGAAATGAAAACGTGAATGCAGAAAAATTCAGGTTAATGACCCAGTTCTCTTGGGTAATCATCAGCATTTACAGGATATGCCAGGTTTAGCAATAGACCACAATTCTACAAACAAGAAACCTTAACATAAGCTTTGCTATATCAGTTTGTCCTGTTTACTAAAGTTCTGGATTTCAGATAACTCAAATAATTGCACTTGAGACAATTGCTTATTATTAGCCAACTCTGTTGAAATAAAGTGCTTTTGAAATATCCTCTCATTTTCTCTAGGGATTTCTCTTGTAAATGTGGGTACGATATGACTTTAAGTGTGCTTTTTACAGGAAGATTTTCAGAGGCAAAATATTTTGTTTTGTTTTATTTTGTTTTGATCAAAATAGCAATTTGAGAAGGAATTCTGGCAGAGGCAGTTATATTATGGATATTCACAATATGTCCAGAATAACCAAATGCAATTTTTTACATTATATGTTTTGCTTAGCTGTAAAAGCTTTATTTTTTTTTTTTGTGATGAAAACTTGGAACTGCCATAGTTCTTTGTTTTTATATGTTCATTGCATAAAATGTGAGGAAACTTCCCATGTTAGCATCTCAGCCAAAGCAAATCCAAAAGAGATTTATCACTTTTCGGTTCAGTATAAAAGGGAGGAGACAAACCCTCCCATCAAAAAATTGTACTTTTAATGGATTTGCCAACCTTTTGCTAGATAGGGTAAAATATTAAGTGCCTGAAGATTATAAACCTGTTGCTGTATCTGATCCCAGCTCCTTTGTGATCACAGAAATGGAAAATTCCCACTTATTCTCACCCCTTCTGAAGTGCTTTGTGTCTGAATTTTCTGGGGTGCTGTAACAGTGTGATTGAAACAATGTTGTGAAATAATCAAGAATGTAAGAACATCCAAGACAGCTAAAAATAATAATGAAAATTATGAAAAATAATGAAAAACACTTCCCCCCTCACCACAGTGTGTGGCTCTTACCAGCCCTTCTTCTTCTACTTGTGAAGTGCATCTGTGACAGTATTGCTGAAGATTTCCTGGACTGGCCCTAGAGAAAGGCTTTGTAATTTTTATCCCTGCCCCCACTTCTTAGACTACTTGAAACCCTTCAAAGCCCTTACCTTTCCCAGTTTTGTTGGGGCTTGACAAATTGAAAACTTTCCCTTTTTCGTTTCTGGTCCCCACAGTGGGCCCTGCTTTCTTCCACTCCTCCTGTGCCTAACCTGAAACCTTTAGATATATGGACCAACTCCAAAAGCATTAATAAATTTCTATCTAGAGCAAAGATTATTTTATCACTGCAAGCATGATTTTAATTTACTGACTTAATATTGCCTTGTATTTTCATTTTTCCTGTTTTCTTTAATATTTGGCCCCCTACAGGAGACCCACCCAATATGGCCCTATTAGAACCTGACCGGTTCCTCTTGCCCAAGACAACCTTCTGGAATATTTAATATTCTCATTTATTTTTTTTCTCTTTCTTTTCCTTTATTATTAATATTAACTTTTCATTACACAAAATGTTTCAACAGGGACATAGTTTTCAAAAAGATTGGAGTTTTGGACTCTCACAAATTTTTATTGGAGAGGGAGAGCGTAAGGCAGAATATGTTTCCAAAACCCTGGCACTGGGGAGCCCTGAAGCAATTGTGTATTTAAAGTACTCCCTTTCCTTCTGCCTTCCATTTGCTGTTTTGCTGAACAAGAGAATTTTAACTTTTCAAGACTTTTCAAAAAGCTTTACAAAGAATGCAAACTTATTAGTACCATACAGAAAACTGCCAAGTAGGTATTAGTGATTCCCAATTAATTTTTAGAGAGGAATAAAATACAAATTCTTCCTACATGTCTATTCTGAATGAACTTAACCGACCAGAAGAAGCAAGGTAAATTAGGCCATTCTGATTAACTAGATAGCCATGCAAGCCACAGTTAATTTGCTGAAAGAATGGAGTTGAGCATATCTACTTTACCTTTATTACTCCCTCTGCTATTGGAAAACTGCAGAGAACATTGTAAATATATATAAAAATAAGAGGAAAAGACCCCATAAAAGCAGAATGTTTAATACTATGGATAACTTGTAAAACAAGATTTAGTACCAAAAGGCCTGGTGGGTGCTCCTTGTAGAGACTGCCCTCCAACTAGAGATAGCAGTCCTGGAGGAAGAAGAGAGGGCCCAGCTCACCACTGCAGATGGTGTCCGTGTCTGGACGAATCTGTCTGCTCTTCCAAGCGGGTGCTGGAGGCTCTAAGGAACTCCCTCTGGCACGTGTCCTTTCTCTGAAAAATACTCACTAACATAACGTGAAGTTCCTTGATGTAAGTTTATCCTGCTGCTCTTTTTGGTTAACAAAAACTGTGTTCTTTTCCTTCTCCATCATATCTTATGAAAATTTTATGTTTCTGTGTTTTAGTATACTCGTTGTTCTCTAATTGCAGCTATAGCCATTATTTACTGAGAGGAGAGCAAGTGAAATCTTTAGGGCATTGCAGAGGGGTTGCTTGAGTATTTCCAAATTAGCTAAAAGATTGATTTGAACTGTATACAAGGAAGTCAACAGTTAATCATTTTTTTTTTCTAGAGGGGAGAAGCTGTGGTGAACTTTAGGGGACCCTCCTATGGAGCTGTGCAGAGGTTTATGTTACATATGACAAATGAGGTTGGCTCAGATACTGAAGGGGAAGAGTCACCTTCAGCTGGCTCAGCTCACAGAGATATCTGGAAAGTGATACCAAGTTTAGATGCATGTCTGCACTTGTGCTTCCTGTTAGGCTGAGTGAGTGAGTGAGAGGGCCTGGGAGCACACAGAAATGAAGTATGAGACCTACCTAATGTGCTCAGTGGACCTTCTTGCCCAAGATGGAAAGCTCCTGCAGAGTGCAAGTGCTCTGGCTAGCTTTGGTCCCTCCATCAGAAACACAACAAGGAGAGCGAAAAGAGGAGTGGACAAGAAACATATGTATCTATATGTTATGGCACTGTCCCATATGGTTCCTCCAATGTGGGGGCACCTATGTGGTAGGCATCTATGGGGTTAGGGCTGCAGCAGCCTTGCAAAGCTTTGGGTGGGTGAAGGAATCAGCACCATTATAAACAAGATTCAGAAAAATGAAAGATCCTGGAAAATGGTGAGTTTCCAATTAATCCTAGTGGATATGTGGGCAGCTAAGAGTTGAGTTTGGCTAAGCATATCTCATATGCAAGGCCTTCCCTACCACAGCTCTCTCCAAATACCTTGCACATCTCTTTCAGCTACATTCACTTCTTGACACTGCCCTCTATAGGTGCCCAAACCCAAGGGCTGGGTCCTCATAGATTTGCGAACAAATAATTTTCATACTGGTGAGAGAAAATATAGAATGTAACCAGGTAGGGTTAGAAAAAAATGCTTCAGATCAACAACACTTGACATACACTGCACATCCTGGGTTTCAGTGAGCTATTGCATAAACCTAAAGTATACGTAACAAGCACAGAGCGTGAAAAATACACCAGACAGGTAATTTCCTTGCCAAAACACCACAGAATCTTGGTAAGAATCTCTGCACTTGTGATCTGCCAAAGGTACACTGGGGAAATTTTAACATGTGTGAGTAGTGCTTATCCATTAAGTTGCAATGCTCTGACAGGCATAACTACAAATTTATTTAGTACGGTTCAACAGTTAAGGAAAAGAACCACCTGAAAATGTTTGCTGTCTCCAGAGTGAATTTATATGGAATGATGCTGAAGTTTTGGTTTGCATCAGAATGGCATGTTTGTCTGAAGATTCAAAAGGACAACAAGCTGACAGGTTGTCCAAGAGCCTTTCAATTTTTGAGGTGATAAGAGAGGAAAGTAATTACTAAGAATATCTATTTAGAACAGAAAAGAGTAAGGAGCAAAAAAGAATAGAAGATATTCCTGTGTTTTACATGAAAGGTAGCAGTTTCCCAGAGGTCTCTGGGACCTTTTCTGTGAAGTGGGTCAAGACTTTCGTGCTGTGTCTGTGTATACAGAGAACAACCAAAAGATTCCTGTCTGTGGTCTTGTACAAGCATATTTTTGCAAGGATTTTTGCTAATCAAACGTGAGCTGGATAACGCTGAGCACTCTGCTGTGTATGACTCCTGTTTTCAGCAGACCATCTCTTAGGAGTGCAAGTAGTTGGCCTAGAGACGGTGCTTGTGCTCCTCTGGGCGTGTCCCGTCCTGCTTCTAGACATACCCCTAGGCCTTCTGCTGGGGACAGGATATGTCAAATAAATATGTAATTTTACTGAATACTTACAACTGTTCTTTCCAGAATCAATTAAAACTCCAAGTGAACTTCAGAGGTGAATATTTCAGAGTCTTGTGCAGTCCTTGATATTCACAGCTGTACTAAACAAATTCCTTTTAGAAACAGAGTGGTTAGAATTTTATTTCAAGAATTTCAGAGGAAGAAGCATTGACATCTCCAAACTCCCAGACAACACCAGACAACAGAAATTGCCTGATGTTCTTTGGTTCTGGATCAGGAAGAGTACGGCCTGTATTTTAAAATATGGGATGTGTATCCATGGAAATGTCTTTGGGCATTCATAGAAAATGCCTCAACAAAAATCTGAATGATTGAATGCTAGAGTAAGTGTCACAAATTAAGGACACATAATCTGGAATGGAACTGTCAGGAATCAAACCATGGTATAATGGTGGAGAAAGACTTGCAGACTGTGGAACATGCCTCTTTTTTTTAGAGTCTAGTGGTTTAGAACAAGAATAGCAAATAACTCTGGCAGCTGGAATGGCTGAAGGTGTACACTTGATTCCCTGTATGATGTACTGGACTTTGTGATATAAGCTGGTGTAACTTTAAACACCCACTAGGCCCCTGGAGGCCATCTGGTATCCAGGTGTGAAAGTACTGGGAAAATGAAAGATATGTTTCCTCCTAATCCTCTTCAGTTCCCCTCTTTGTGAAAAATATGATGTGCAAAGGTGGGTCTGATAACATCTGAGACTATCACTGCAACAGAGCCTGTGTGTCTCATAACTTAAAAATGATTCTTTTTCAGGGATTCTGCAGCTGTTGAAGACTGTTACCTGTATAGAATATGTTGCAGTGTACTTGCTGTACACCAGATACATCATAATTTCTCCCATGTTATCATGAGCCTCAAAAATATGCTTCAATTATCCAACTGTACTTACGCTTGTGTGCACCTTTCTTTAAATGTGACTGCAGATGCTTTCAAAATTACAGCTCTAAACCAAATGAGAGTTGCTATTCCAGAGACTCCAAATGAGCCCTAGAAAAATAACACTATTTTACACAAACACAGAGAGAGCTACAGTTCATTATGAGAATTTTCTGCCATGACTACCATGAAGGCAGAGTAGATATTGTAGTCAAAAATTAGGCTCTTGGAAAGTACAATCAGCTATTTCAAATGTAATCAGAGGTCTTATTTTAATCTCACTTATGCTTGAGTAAATCAGGAACATTGCATGTGCAAGTGACGTAGCAGTTCTCCTGTAATTTTGTGCAAGATCATTATCAGCTGCAATTTACTGCACACTCTTGTTTAAAAACGGGTATTTCAGAAAACATAATTTCTTCGAATATGTGTTTGTTTTTCTTGACCTTCTCTCATTTTCCACTGGATTGCAACTTTTCCAAATGAATTACTTTGGAGGTGAAAATTAAAATTGTTGTTTTTCAATCTAATATTGCCAAATTTTGAAAAATTTGAGAAAGAAAAACCCTAAACTGTAACAGCTGAGTTGTACTAGTATAAAAACATCTCTTATGCCATAGTTTCTTATCTGAGAAGGACTCAAGTCACATCATTTGATCCAGATGTGGGTCTAAAACATCCTCAATCCAGACTCAGGAAACACTAAAATTTAAGACTGTTTCCACAGTGTTTACTTGGCCAAGTTGTACACATGTGTTATTTTCTATTCCAGGTTTCCTTATTAAATGGAAACCTTAATGTATCATTTCGTTATTTACGGTCTACCATAAAAACTACAGGATATACAATGTGAAGAGTTAAACTGAGGAAGTTAAAGCTTAGTATTTGGCTTTCCTGACTTTTGAGTGCAATTTGCTTTAATTTGTTTGCCTGTAAGGAAATTTCTTACTAAATTTTTGCTTTATGGAAATTGTAAAGCCGCAAGGCCAATTTTGGCCTCTTCCCAGATTTTATCTGTTACCTCCCTGTTCTTTTGAAGTGATTTCATGTGTGTTTACAACACACCCCACATTTGAATTTAGATCAAATGGTTAAATAAACATTGATTATTCTAACTGATGAGCATGAAACCTGTTACAAGGAAACAGGGAAAGCTGTTATGCAGTTTAAGCTATTGCTTGTTTTAAATCTCAGTTCTCATGTTGTGATAGCTGGTAAAGGACTTTCACATGCAGTCCTGTTCTTGCTGTGTGAATGTCCGAAGTGAGTTTCAGCACAGGGCCTCACAGAAGCAATGCTATGCGCTCCCTCTGCCGGCAGTGACAGTCAGATTGCCGCACAAGGCTCAGTGTTTCACCCAGTGGGGAGCCAGGTCAGAGCTCCCAAAGAGCTCTTGCTCCTCCTCTGGCACTGGCTCTATTCCCATCCCATCTCTGTCAGGGTGCTTGTAGCAGAAGAGAGAAGAGTGAAAGAGCAAGAGGAGAGGAAGGGAAGGAGGAGCTAAAGAAACAAAGAGAAAAAAAAAGAAGGATAAAAGGAAGAAATGAAGGAAGACAGAAAGAAGAGAGACAGGAGAAGAGGACAAGAAAAAAGAACAACAAAAGAAGAAAAAAGAAACAAAAAAAAAAAAAAAAAAAAAAAGGAAAAGAAAAGGAAAGAAGAGAGAAAGAAAAAAAACCAAGAAAAACAGGAAAGAGAAAGCAAAAGAAGGAAAGAAAGAAAAAAGGGAAAGAGGGAAAGAATAGAGAAATGAAAGAAGGAAAGAGAGAAAGAAACAAAGAAAGAAGGAAAATAAGGAAAGAAGGGAGGAAAGGACAGAAAAAAAAAGGAAGGAGCAAGGAAGGAGCAAGGAAGGAGCAAGGAAGGAAGGAGGGAAGGAAGGAAGGAGGGAAGGAAGGAAGGAGGGAAAAGGAGGGAAGGAAGGAGGTAAGGAGGGAAGGAGGGGGATGGGGAAGGAAGGAAGGAAGGGAAGGAAAAGGAAGGAGGCCGGAAGGAAGGAAGGAAGGAAGGAATTAAAGGAAGGCCGGGAAGACCGTCTTCGTTGCAAAGAGAATGTGGGAATAGATATAAATAGCTGGTGGAACAGAAGGGGAAGCAAGATTGCTTCTTTTGACAGCAGACTGTGGTTTGATCAGTTTAGTTGTAATGCCAAGTTGCATCCTCAGATTAAAAATAAAATCTAAAAAAAAAAAAGAAGAACAGTTTAATTTTAGCTATATGTTAAACATACAAAAAGAGTGAAAATTTGTATGTCAGAAGAAAACTAACAATGTGTAGGGAAATGTTAATTTCCACTTGCTATAAGAAACACTAACAATAATTCAAATATATACACAGTATATTCTGGAGAGGTTAGAAAAGAACCATATCTTTAGTGTCCATGATTGGAAATGACTTGTATCTAACTAAATTGCAAATGAATGACTGCTTTAGATGTTTAATCCCTTCATTACTGTTTCTTTTTCTTTTCTTTTTTTTCCTGCAACACGTCTAATTCCAAAACAAAATGAAGACCATGTTATTTGTCAGAGAACTCATCCAGTTTTGTAATTCTGTTGTATTTCTATCTGTAAGTGCTAATATGTGGTGGATAAAATCAGAAAACATGGAGGCAGAGGGAATAAAAACTGGTAGAAATAGTCTCCTTGAAAGAACTTTCCCTACTTTTAAACTATTTGGGCTTGTTTGATAGAATTGCTATTTGTGATTCACTTAATGGATTGATCCAACTTAATATCCTTGAATTATGGGTGCAGTTCTTACACAGAAGCTTAGTAAAATTCACATTTTCTGTTCAATCCATGGCACTCATATTTCTTTCCTCATTACTTTTCTTATTTTCTCACTTTTGCTTGGAGAGAAACTAAAGAGATCAATCTTTTTTAACCGCATCCAGCATTTGTTCTTTTCTCTTCTGGATCATCTCAGCATTGCCATCTTTTGACTCTAGGCATCTTGCTGCTCTCTAGGGTTAACTGCTGAACTGATATTACAATTAGTAAGGTGTTTTCCAAACAGAATCTGAACCTGAAAGAAGAGAAAATGAAGATTAGCAGAACTGAAATCAAGCACTGTGAAAAACAGACATAAATTATAGCACTGTTACAATGCCTCTTATGCAGTGATTTATGTTGTTTTTCTGGTTTTATGTTCTGTCCAATATAATGCAAAACATATTGCTGACAGACATCTATTTTGCTATTATGTTAAGCAGACCTGAGATTTGTATCTTCTTGCAGTTCACGTAGTTACATTTTACGCCAATATTGCCAGAGCAGAAAAGAAATCTTGCAGAGGACACTTAAAGAGCTCCTAGAGATCACTTTCTAAGAAAACTTGTGTGAGTTCTCCGGATTTTTCCTCTAATCTGCATCAGTTCAAACCCCAGTGAATGGCTTGGCTTAAGAGTGGCTTATTGCAGGCTTTTTGTTTGTTTGTTTGTTCCAAATCAGTTTGGATGAAATGAAAAGGAAGAACAAGCCACATGGCTTTTTTTCAGTGATATAATAACATTACATCTTCAGCCATACAGAGAGTTTAATGAGGACATACATTTTCTTTCTTTTTTTTGGGGGGGGGAGGGGGGGTAGGGAGACAGGGGGATGCTGGTATAAGATACAGAAGTGATATAACAAAAAATCTTGTTGTACATGAATTTAATAATGAATATATAGGTTCAAAGCAATAATTCAGGTAGTTCCTATGAGATTTTTTTTTTCTTTTACTGAAGAGTCTATTAATAATAATGGAAGAATTCAAGGAAAATCTGTCTTTCTGTAATAAGGCATGCTTTAACACCTTGCTTGCAGAAAGCTGTAGCTACATCTATTTAAACCAGATATATTAATTACTCTGAAACATATAGAGCTTTAAAGGAAGATAGGAGAGGAAACCAGGGTCCAAGGAGTCTGGATTTCACAAGCGAAGCACTGAAAAGATGAAGCAGATTTAAACAGAAAGGTATTGAAATAATTTACGAAATGCATTTAGCATTCTTTAATACCTGCATTGGATGACAAAGAACTGATCTTTCTTAAGAAACAGTATTTTGACTGTTGACTTATTCCATTTGATTCTATTCCATATTCCAGAAGGAAATGACATATGTAATTGGAAAAAAATTTGAAATTCTAGATTGGCTTTGTGCGATATCTTTATTTAACTTTATTTAAATTTAGCTTTATTTAACTATATTTATATTTCAGTGTTTAAAATCTGAATATCTTCTACACTTTCATGTTACATCCATAAAAATGATTGGCCCTTCAAATGTGAAAGGCATTTTCTTATTTGTTTGCAGCACTTGTGGAAAGGAAAGTTTTCAATTACTGTTGGAAGATGTAAGAAACATAGTCATATTCAAAAGTACTTTATCCCTTTTTGTTCCCATTTTGTTTGATGTAAACTACAGTCACATTCTCATCCATGTCAAGCCTTAGTCTAAATATGGATGTCCATTTTTTGTAAGGTGTGAATATTGTTATATGAATGCATTTGGCTTAGACATATACAAAGGAGAAGAGATCAGAATGGCATTCATATAGGTCAGTGCTTATGTGTAAGGAATAGAGGCTGACCCAACCTCTCTGCCCCAGTTTATGCCCCATTCAAATGCCAATATTCTATCCTTAACTAGAATCACAGAATCACAGAATTGCAGGGGTTGAAATCATCAAGTCCAACATCCCTGCAAAGCAGGCCCCCTACAGCAGGTTATGATTCAAGAACATGGACTAAGATCTACAGAGCCAGGATTCATGTTATGTCACAAACTCTATGGAATACAGATACAGTTCTGCTCAAAATTCACAGTTCTCAGGTCTTAGTAATGGTGCTAGTACTCTGTTTAATACTGTCTGCTCATTAGTGTTTTGTGCCAATGTACAATTTAGTCATCAATCTAACCCTATCTCATGATATCAGATAAAATTTTAGTTATTGAAGCTGTTGCTAAGTACCACTGACATGCTTTAAAATATAAATAAGATTTTTTGTTTTGTCTTACCTCAAATATGGCTCTGTTATATAACTCTTACTATACAGTAAACAGGAAAGAGATTAATGCCAAATTGAAGAGACTATGTTAGAAACAGAGTTGGACACATGTCGTATAAATTAGTTGTGCTAACACAAGATAAAGTATCTGTCTTTTGTTGAATGGTTAAAAATATTTTACTTTGTAAGACTCTAGTTTTTGTTTGCAGGAGTTAAGTACAAATTATAGTTCTGGAAGCCATTTTAGCCAACAGATCAGCTGAATGCTATTGGAGCAGTCAACAAACCACGTAATTTCCTGGAATAACAGTTGGTAAGAGTAGATACTCATGGCATGTTCCTGAATCATTTAAAAATGGGCCTTCGCAGTGGCAGATGTTTTGTCAAAATAGCCATAGTATATGGTTTCAGTATTTCTATGTTCAGAGTTTCAGTATTTCTATGTGAAGTTCCTTTTTGAGTTTAGTTCAAAAGTAGAAACTGTAGTTTGAATAGCTGTGCTAAAATTCAGATAAATACTTTTTGGAGAAAAATGGACAATAACTTTACACAGAGTATCAGCTGTATCTAACATATAAATCAAAAATAAAAATTGGACTACTTATAGTTTCTTTGAATGCTGCTGATCTATACTGATCTAGCTACAGATTATTAAATTTGTGTATGCTTCAGACAATGCATTTACTGCTTAATTATTAATCTTGTCAGCTTTCACATGAAAACTGTTCTTTGAACAGTTTATCATGAAATTTCTCACTTCTTACTTTTGAAGTGATGAGCTTTCTGCATTAAATGTTCCTATTTCCCTTATTTCCTTTCAGACAGCTGCAGGACATTGCCTGCAGTCAGTTTTTTTTATATATATATATATATATATTTAATTCTAGGTTGTTCATTCTAAGATCTGTTACCCTAAAACTTCTTGACTTGTGTCCCTGGAGAAAGCCACAAGTAGTCCTTTCATTCTTAGCATGTTGGTATCCAGTCACCACTGACCTGATCAAGTGTAGTAGCACCAGATGCTGAGGAAGTCATCTAGTTGCCAACATGACATCAACAGGAGTTTCAACAGTACCATAAACTTTTACAATCAGATTTCTTGTGTGAGGTTCTTAACATCTTTCTGTTAGCAATTGTACTGCGTCAATAGAGGCTTTTCCGTTTGATGAATAGGGTGTAAAAATGCTTTCCACATGAGGGTATGCACTGTTACAACAGGCAGTCAAAAGATGTCTTTCTTATGCCATTATTTAGAAACTGAAATACTTAGCTAGACTCCATTCATGGTACATAGTACATGTCTTCATAGTCTCAAATTCTGCAGTAATTAATTTTATATAGACAATGCACCCTTCTGGTCACAGGGAGGATTTCTAAGCCAAGAACATTTCCTATGAACAATGTTTGGACAAGCCCATAAACTAAACCTGAGTAGCTTCTTGAAAAAGTAAATGTAACCTTGATTCAGCTGTGCGAGTGTTTGCTATAACATTGAGTGATTACCTAAACAAACTGACCTATATGTTCCTATCTCCTGAGTATGTTGCAAAGGTCACTGTTCAGAGGCCTGGATCTGAGGAGACTTTTTTCTCATACTTCCTGCCTCCATTTTAAGCTCTCTCT
>JADANK010000423.1:0-55633 GCA_021292215.1 Lophura nycthemera | reverse complement strand
GGGGCACCAAGGGGGACCACGGGGACCCCCAGGCCCCCAACCTGGGGGCACCCATGGGAAACGCCCTGGGACCCCACCCAGGGACCCCTTTAGGGCCCCAGAACCCAAGGGCCTTAAGGGAACCCACCCCAAGAACCCCCCAAAATCCCACTGGGGGCACCCATGGGACCCTGGGACACCCACACAGCCCCCAACCACTGGGACCTCATGGACACCCATGGGACCCCCAGCCATGGGGGCACCCACGTGACCTTAGGGACCCAGGGGACCCAGGCATGGGGGCACCCAGGGGACCACAGGGGCACACCAAGGGGACCGCCAACCACTGAGGGCACCCATGGGACCTAATGGACACCCACGGGACCCCCAACCAAGGGGGCACCCAGGGGCCTTTCGGGACACCCAGGGGACCCACAGCCATGGAGGGAACCCACGTGACCTCAGGGACACCCATGGGACCCCCAGCCGTGGGGGCACCCACGTGACCTTAGGGACACCCGTGGGACCTCGGGGACACCCCCACGTGACCCCCAGCCAGGGGGGGGGGGACACCCAGAAGCCCCCCACGTGACCCCATCCGGCGCCACCCAGGCCCCCCCCACCCCCCCCCTTTCCCCTCCCCCCAGCGCCCCCCTACGGCCTCAAGGCCTCGCCGCCCCCCGGCCGCCTCTCACCGATGGCCAGAGTGACGAAGGCGACCTGCAGCAGCAGGGACAGCCAGCTGAGCGCGTACAGAAACCACATGGCGCGGCCGGGCCCCCCCCGCTCCGCCCGAACCCCCCTCCCCCCCCCCGGCCTCCCTCCGCCGCTGCCGTGACGGCGCAGGCGCTGAACCACGCGGCGCCGGAAGTGGACAGCGGAGCCGGAAGTGGAGAGCGACGCCGGAAGTGGAGAGCGTCGCCGGAAGTGGAGAGCGCCCCCCGTCGGAGCGGAGGTTCGTGAGGTCGGATGTGGGGGGGGGAAGCCCAAATGGGGGGGAAACCCCAAAAGGGGGGGGGAAACCCCAAAAAGGGAGGAGGGGGCTCAGAGCGACACGGAGCCCCTCGCAGGCCCGCAGCCGCAGCGCCCGAGGGGCACCGGGAGCGCGCACGGAACCCAATGGCTGCATGGAGGACCTGAGGACACGCACAGAGCCTCCAGAGGGGGGCCTATAGCCAGCCCTATAGCCAGCCCTTATAGCTAAGCCCTTAGGCCGCCCTAGTCCACCCACGCTTGCCCCTATAGACCACCCTATGGCCAGCCCGCCCTATGGCCAGCCCTATAGCCACCACGCCCTATAGCCAGCCCTATAGCCCTCATACCCCGCCCCTATCTACCCAATAACCCGTCCCTATAACCCCCACCCCTATACCCAGCCCTATACCCACCCCTATCCCCCCCTATAACCCCAGCCCTATAACCTGCCCCTATCCACCCTCTTAATCCCCCCTTAATACCCAGCCTATACCCCCTATACCCGTCCTATAACCCCCCTGCCCTAAACCCCGCCCCTACAATCCCAAGCCCTATAACCCGCCCCTAAACCCCGCCCTTAAGCCCTATAACCCCGCCCCTATAACCCCCAGCCCTATACCCCCCCCCTAACCCCGCCCGTATAACCCCCCCATAACCCTTACTAAACCCCGCCCCATACCCACCTCCCACCCCTAAACCCCGCCCTAAACCCCGCCCTAAACCTTAACCCGCCCCTATAACCCAGCCCTTAAACCCTATACCCCGCCTTAAAGCCCCGCCCCTATGGCCCCCCGCCCTCCTACCCACCCCTTAAACCCCCGCCCCTATAAGCCCCGCCCACCATAACCCTATAATCCCGCCCCTATACCCAGCCCTATACCCCCGCTCCTACAACCCCAGCCCCTATAACTCCAGCCCTAAACCCTATAAGCCCCGCCCCCTATAGGCCCCGCCCCTATAAGCCCCGCCCCATCCCCCCATCCCCGCTTACTTCCGGGTAGGGGTGGGGGCAGGGCGGAGGCGCCATGGCCGCGCTGTACGGCGGCGTGGAGGGGTGAGGGGGGATGGGGGGGGGAGGGGATGGGGGAGGATGGGTGCCCCCCCCAGTGGAGCTTCCCCACCCCCCCTTGGAATCCCTCCCACCCAGGGGTAACCCCCCCCCGCCCCACCATTGACTCAGGGCCCCCCACCCCTAATGACCCCCCTTGGATTAATTCCCCCCCCCACGACCCTGGGGTCCCCCCCCCCAATGACCCACAGCTCCCTCCACCATAGGTGACCCCCCCCACATCCATGTGTGACCCCCCCCATTGACTCACGTCTCCCCCCACCCCAGCTGACCCCCCCTTTGGGTTAATTCCCCCCCCATATCCCAGGGGCCCTTCCACCCCAGACGACCCCCCCACCCAAGGGAAACCTCCCCCCCCATGTCCCAGGGCCCCCCCCAAGGTCACCCCCCCCCGTTATGCTACCCCCCACGATCCTAGGGTCCCACCACTCCAGGTCCCCCCCCTCAGCCATGGGACCCCCCCACCCTCTATCCCCCCCCCATGACCCACAGCTCCCTCCACCATGAGTGACCCCCCCCCAGATCCCTCCACCCCATATCGTTATGGGTTCCCCCCCCAACTGACCTCCCCCTTTTGGTCAATTCACCCCCCCCATATCCCAGGCCCCCCCCACCCCAGCTGACCCCTCCTTTGGGTTAACCCCCCCCCATATCCCAGGGGTCCTTCCACCCCATCTGACCCCCCCCACACAAAGGAACCTCCCCCCCCATGTCCCAGGGCCCCCCCCAGGCCATCCTCCCCACCCCCTTATGCTACCCCCACGACTCCTGGGGTCCCCCCCCTCACCCATGGGACCCCCCCCCCCCCATGACCCACAGCTCCCTCCACCATAGGTGACCCCCCCCCGCAGATCCCTCCACCCCATATCGTTATGGGTTCCCCCACCCACGCGACCCCCCCCCCCAATCCAGGGGTCACTGAGCCTCACGGGGAGGTTCTCCCCCCCCCTTCCCCACAGGGGGGGCACCCACTCCCATGCCGTGCTGGTGGGCGCCGATGGCCGCATCCTGGCCGAGACCGAAGGGCCCTGCACCAACCACTGGGTAAAGGGGGGGCTCGTGGGGGGAGGGACGGGAGTGGTGCTGCCGGGGGGTCTGAGCGCGGCCCCCCCCAGCTGGTGGGCACAGAGCTGTGCGCGGAGCGGATCCGGGCCATGGTGGAGGAGGCGAAGCACCGTGCAGGGCTGGGCCCCGCTGTGCCGCTGCGCGCCCTGGTGAGCAGCCTGCGCTCCGTCACCCACTGCGGGCTGGGGCACATGGGGACACCTGGCCTCGGGGTCCCATCCCAGCCCCCATCCCGGTCCCATTGTCCCATCCCATCCCCACTGTCACTCCCCTGGTGGTGATGGGGACACTTGGCCTTGGGGTCCCGGTCCCATCCCAGCCCCATGGTCCCCATCCCAGCCCCGATCCCGGTCCCACTGTCCCATCCCATCCCTATGTCACTCCATTACAGTGATGGGGACACTTGGCCTTGGGGTCCCGGTCCCATCCTGGTCCCCATGATCCCCATCCCATCCCCATGTCACCCCACTGCAGTGATGGGGACACTTGGCCTTGGGGTCCTGGTCCCATCCTGGTCCCCATGGTCCCATCCCAGTCCCACTGTCCCATCCCATCCCCATGTCACCCCACTGCAGGGATGGGGACATTTTTCCTTGGGGTCCCAGTCCCATCCTGGTCCCCTTTTTCCCATCCCGGCCTCTATCCTGGTCCCACTGTCCCATCCCATCCCCGTGTCACCCCTCTGCTGGTGATGGGGACACTTAGCCTTGGGTTCCCAGTCCCATCCTGGCCACCATGGTTCCATCCCAGCCCCAATCCCAGTCCCACTGTCCCATCCCATCCCCGTGTCACCCCATTAGTGCTGATGGGGACACTTGGCCTTGGGGTCCCAGTCCCATCCTGGTCCCCATGATCCCATCCCAGCCCCTAACCTGGTCCCACTGTCCCATCCAATCCCGTGTCACCCCATTACAGTGATGGGGACACTTGGCCTTGGGGTCCCGGTCCTATCCCGATCCCCATGGCCCCACTGTCCCGGCGCCGCCCTATAGCAGTGACGGGGCCACCGCAGTGCCCCGGCCCTCACCGTGTCCCCCTCGGTGACGGGGGCACGTTGGCGCTGGGGCGTCCCGTCCTATCCCGGCCATGGTCCCACGCAGAGGCCGCGCTCACAGCGCTGCTGGCGGAGCTGCGCCGGCGCTGCCCCCGAGCTGATGCCACACTTGCTTGGTCAGCACGCGCCTGGTAGCCATGGCCACCGCCCCTGACCGTGGTCAGGGCCGAGGGGGCGTGCTCACCGCTTCGGAGGCGCACTGGGGTTGTCCCGGCCATCCCATCCCCATGCCCCATCCGCGCCGCAGCATGCCACCCCATCCCGCTCCCTCCGAGAGGTGGCATCGTGCAGGGTGCTTGCCGGCCGGGGTGTCCCTCCATCCCATCCCTGCATCCCACCCGATCTCCACCTCACCATCCCATCCCATCCCCATCCCATCCCGTCCCACCTCATCCCATCCCATCCCATCCCATCCCGTTCCATCCCATCCCATCATCCCATCCCATCCCATTCCCACCCATCCATCCTTCCCATCCTCATCCCATCCCATATCCCATCCCAATCCCATCTCCATCCCATTCCCATCCATCCCTAGTCCCATCTTCCCTATCCCATCCTCATCCTCCTCCCATCCCATCCCATCTCACCCATTCCATCGCCCATCCTCATCCCATCCCATCCACCATCATCCCACCGCTCACATCCCATCCTCGATCCACCATGCCCACCTCATCTCCATCCCATCCCAATCATCCCACGTGCGTCCCCGTCCCATCCCCGTCCCATCCCATCCCACTTCATTCATCTCATCCCACCCCATCCTACCTCATCCCACCCCATCCCATCCCATCTCATCCCGTCTCACCTCATTCATCTCATCTCATCCCATCCAATCCCACCTCACTTCACCACATCCCATCCCATCCCATCCCATCCCATCCCATCCCATCCCATCCCATCCCATCCCATCCCATGCAGTCTGACCTCATTCATCTCATCCCATCCCATCCTACCTCATCCCATCCAATCCCACCTCACCTCACCACATCCCATTTCATCCCAGGCCAATCCCATCCAATTTCATTCCATCTTGTCCTGTTCCATCCCGTCCCTGTCCCATCCCATTCCATCCCTGTCCCATCTTGTCCCATCTCATCCCATCCCATCAAATCCCATCCCATTCCATCCTTGTCCCATCCCATCAAATCTTGTCTCATCCTCATCCCCATCCCCATCTCCATTCCCATCCAATCCCATACCTCTCCCATCCCCATCCTATCCCGATTCCCACCCCATCTCATCCCCAAGCCAATCCCATCCCATCCCATCCAGTTTCATCCCATCTTGTCCTGTCCTATCCCATCCCATCCCTTTTCATCCCATCTTGTCCCATCAAATCCCATCCCATTCCATCCCTGTCCCATCCTATCAAGTCCTGTCTCATCCCATCCCGTCTCGTCTCATCTCATCCCCATTCCCATCCCATCCCATCCCATCCCATCCCATCCAGTCCCATACCTCTCCCATCCCATCTCCATCCCGTCTCCATCCCACCCCGATTTCCACCCTATCCCCATCTCATCCCCATCCAATCCCATCCCATCCAATTTCATCCCATTTTGTCCTGTCCCATCCCATCCCATCCCTGTCCCATCCAATCCCATCTTGTCCCATCTCATCCCATCCCATCAAATCCTGTCCCATTCCATCCCGTCTCATCTCATCCCCATCCCATCCTGTCCTCTACCATCCCATCCCATCCCATCCCATCCCACCCCCATCCAATCCCATACCTCTCCCATCCCCATCCCATCCCGATTTCCACCCCATCCCCACCCCCCCCCATCCCATGCAGTTCTATCTCACCCCACCCCATCCCATTCCCGCCCCGCTGTGCCCACCCCACACAGGTGGCATCGTGCTGATTGCCGGCACCGGTTCCAATTGCCAGCTGGTGAACCCCGACGGCACGGAGAGCAGCTGCGGTGGCTGGGGTCACATGCTGGGCGACGAGGGCTCGGGTGAGCGTGGCTGTGGGGTGGGGGGTGGGGGCGGGGGGGGGGGATGCTTTTTGGGGTCACCGTGGGGTCCCACAGCGTATTGGATCGCACACCGGGCGGTGAAGACGGTGTTTGACAGCATGGACAACCTGGAGGTGTCACCGCACGACGTCGCCTACGTCAAGCAAGCCATGTTCCAGTACTTCCAGGTGTTGGGGAGGGGGGGGGGTGGGGTGGGAGTGGGGATGGGGATGGGATGGGATGGGATGAGATTGGGATGGGGGAGGGGATTGGGATGGGGACGGGGATGGAGATGGGGATGGGGAGGGGATGGAATGGGGACTGGAGTGGAGATGGGGATGGGGAGGGGATGCGGATGTGGGATGGGGGAGGGAATGGGGATGGGGATGGGATGGAGATGGGGATGGGATGGGATGGGGATGGGGATGGGGATGGGATGGGATGGGATGGGGATGGGATGGGGATGGGATGGGGAGGGATGGGATGGGATGGGGATGGGGATGGGATGGGGATGAGATGGGATGGGAGGGGATGGGATGGGAGGGGAGGGGATGGGGAAGGGGAAGGGGAGAGGATAGGAGGGGATGGGGAAGGGGATGGGATGAGATGGGGAAGGGAAGGGGATGAGATGGAGAAGGGAAGGGGATGGAATGAGATGGGGAAGGGAAGGGGATGGGATGAGATGGGGGAGGGGGGAGGGGATGAGATGGGGGTGGGAGGGGATGAGATGGGGATGAGATGGGGATGGGATGAAATTGGATGAGATGGGATGGGATGGGATGGAATGGAGATGAGATGAGGTGAGATGGGATGGAGACGGGAATAGGATTGGATGGGGATGGGATGAGGTGGGATGGGATGGAGGTGGGTTGGGGGCTGTCTGAGCCCCCTGACCCCCCTCTTGGTGTCCCCCTCCCCCAGATCTCCAACAGGATGGGGCTCCTGCCACACTTCTACCGCAACTTCCAGAAGGCCGAGTTCGCGGGGTTCTGCCAGAAGTTGGCAGAGGGTACGGCAAAAAATGGGGAACGGGGGCTGGGGGGACCCTCCCTGCTGCTAGGTGGGGATCCATGCATGTCCTTGGCTCCTCATGGTGGAGATCCACAGCTCTGCCTTGGCTCTTGGTGGGCATCCACGGTCATCCCGTGGTTCTGGGTGGGCATCCATGGCTGTCCCTTGGCTTTCAGTGGAGATCTGTAGTTGTCCCTTGGTTCTTGGTGGGGATCCGGCGGTGGGGATCTTGGTGAGGATCCATGGTTGTCCCTTGGTTCTCAATGGGGATCCACCCCTTGGTTCTTGGTGAGGATCTGTGGTTCTCCCTCGGCTCTTGGTGGGCATCCATGGTTGTCCCATGGCTCTCAGCGAGGATCCCTTCTTCGGTTCTTGAAGATGATCCGTGGTCATCCTGTGACTCTTGGTGGGGATCTGTGGTTGTCTCTTGGCTCACGGTTGGGATCCACAGTTGTCTCTTGGTTCATGGTGGGGATCCAGTGGTGGGGATCTTGGTGGACATCCGTGGATGTCCGTTCCTTGTCAGTGGGGATCCATGGATGTCCTTTGGCTCATGGTGGGGATCCATGGATGTCCCTTGGTTCTCACTGGGGATCCATGGTGACCTTGGCTCCTCATGGTGGAGATCCACAGCTCTCCCTTGGCTCTTGGTGGGGATCCATGGTCGTCCCATGGCTCTCAGTGGGGATCCATTCTTTGGTTCTTGAAGGGGAGCCGTGGTCATCCCATGGATCTCGATGGGGATCCACAGTTGTCCCTTGGCTTTCAGTGCAGATCTGTAGTTGTCCCTTGGCTCTTGGTGGGGATCCGGTGGTGGGGATCTTGGTGAGGATCCATGGGTGTCCTTTGGCTTGTGGTGGGGATCCACGGTTGTCCCTTGGTTCTCAGTGGGGATCCATGGATGACCTTGGCTCCTCATGGTGGAGATCCACAGTTCTCCTTTGGTTCTTGGTGGGCATCCATGGCTGTCCCTTGGTTTTCAGTGGAGATCTGTAGTTGTCCCTTGGCTCTTGGTGGGGATTTGGTGGTGGGGATCTTGGTGGGGATCCCTGGATGTCCTCTGGCTCATGGTGGGGATCCATGGATGTGCTTTGGCTCGTGGTGGGGATCCATGGATGTCCCTTGGTTCTCAGTGGGGATCCATGGATGTCCCTTGGCTCCTCATGGTGGAGATCCACAGCTCTCCCTTGGCTCTTGGTGGGGATCCGTGGTCGTCCCATGGCTCTCAGTGGGGATCCATTCTTTGGTTCTTGAAGGGGATCTGTGGTCATCCCATGGATCTCGATGGGGATCCACAGTTGTCCCTTGGCTTTCAGTGCAGATCTGTAGTTGTCCCTTGGCTCGTGGTGGGGATCCGGTGGTGGGGATCTTGGTGAGGATCCATGGATGTCCTTTGGTCATGGTGGGGATCCATGGGTGTCCTTTGGCTCGTGGTGGGGATCCATGGTTGTGCCTTGGTTCTCAGTGGGGATCCATGGATGACCTTGGCTCCTCATGGTGGAGATCCACAGCTCTTCCTTTGGTTCTTGGTGGGCATCCGTGGTCATCCTGTGGTTCTGGCTGGGCATCCATGGTTGTCCCTTGGCTTTCAGTGGAGATCTGTAGTTGTCCCTTGGGTCTTGGTGGGGATCTGGTGGTGGGGATCTTGGTGAGGATCCATGGATGTCCTTGTCTCCTCATGGTGGAGATCCACAGCTCTCCCTTGGCTCTTGGTGGGCATCCATGGTGGTCCCATGGCTCTCAGTGGGGATCCATTCTTTAGTTCTTGAAGGGGATCTGTGGTCATCCTGTGGTTCTGGGTGGGGATCCACAGTTTTCCATTGGTTTTTAGTGGAGATCTGGAGTTGTCCCTTGGTTCTCAGTGGGGATCCGGTGGTGGGGATCTTGGTGAGGATCCATGGTTCTCTTTTGGCTCATGGTGGGGATCCATGGTTGTCCCTTGATTCTCAGTGGGGATCCATGGGTGACCTTGTCTCCTCATGGTGGAGATCCACAGCTCTCCCTTGGCTCTTGGTGGGCACCCATGGTGGTCCCATGGCTCTCAGCGGGGATCCATTCTTCGGTTCTTGAAGGGGATCCATCCCTGTCCCGTGATCCTGGGCGGGGACCCACGGCTGCCCCTCGTTTTGTGGTGCGGATCCGTCCCTCGGCTGTCGGTGGGGACCCCTGGATGTCCCTCGGTCCGTGGTGGGGGTCCAGCCTTTGCTCAGGACCCCGTGCCCCCCAGGTGCCCATGCTGGGGACGCGCTGTGCCGCCACGTCTTCCTGCAGGCCGGGGATGTGCTGGCCCGCCACGTGCTCGCCGTGCTGCCCCGCGTGGATGAGGTGAGCGGCACCGGGGGGGGTGGGAGGTGGGGGGCAGCCCCCATCCTGCCCTCTGGCCCGGCACCAACACGGTGCCCGGATTGGGGGGGGGGGAGGCTCCTGGCCCCATTCCCACCCCCCCAACACACACAGAGCCTGTTCCGGGGGGAGCTGGGGCTCCCCATCGTCTGCGTGGGCTCCGTCTGGAAGAGCTGGGAGCTGCTGAGAGAAGGTGAGCTGGGGGGGGGTGCGTGGCTGGGGGGGGCACCCGTAGCCCCCTCCCCATACGCAGCACCCCTCCCTCTGCTCCAGGCTTCGTGCAGGCGTTGGTTCGAGCCCGGGGGGGGGATTCCTTGGGGGCTTTCTCCCACTTCAGCCTCCTGCGGCTGCGACACTCCTCGGCCCTGGGGGGGGCCAGCCTGGGGGCCCGGCACGTGGGGCACAAATTGCCACTGGATTACAGCAGCAACGCCGACGTCTTCTACACGCATCACTTCTAGGGGGAGGGGGGGCACATGGCCCCCCCGGGATGGTTTTGGCTGAATTGTGTCTTATTTGGGTCATAAAAGGTGAAATTTTGTGCTGAGCGCTCTGCAGTCTGGGGGGGGGGCGGGGAGAGAATGGGCGGTGGGTTTGTGGGAAGGGGGGGTTTGGGGTCAGTGCTGGGGAGCGGTGGGGTGAGGAGGGCTGTAGGGAGGAGGGTGGGATGTGGCTGAGAGGGGAGTCAGAAGGGAGAGGAAAGGAGGAAGGAGGAGAGAAAAAAAAGGGGGGGGGAATGGATGGAAGAGGAAATAATGGGGGGAAAAGGAGAGGAAATAATGAGGAAAGAGAGGAAATAACAGAAGGAGAGGAAATAATGGGGGAGAGAGAGGAAGTAGCAGGGGAAGGAGAGGAAATAACGGGGGAGGGAGAGGAAATAACAGGGGAAGGACAGGAAATAACAGGGAAGGACAGGAAATAACGGGAAGGAGAGGAAAGCAGCGGTGGCCGCAGGCTGCTCTTCCTTCCAAGACAAACAGGATTTTTTCAGCTCCAAAATGAGTTTAATATTTGGGATGGGGGGGGGAAACTGGCAGAACCCAGCAGCCCTGACCCATAGCCCACCCCCCTCCCACCCCCTCTGGGAGCCCCCCAGGGCCGCAGCAATGGGGTGGCAGTGAGCTCAGCACCGTTCCTACAGCCCACCCACCCCAAAGCGCTCTGCTGAAGGGAACCTCCACATCCCTATGGGGTGGGGGTGGGCTCCTTCCCGGCCCCATGGCACACGGGGGTCCCTGGCCCCCCCCCACCCCCCTGTGGGGAGACAGAGGCTGCAGCTCTCCTTGGATTTATTGTGCTGAGAAAGGAACGGAGCGACGCCGCTGGGTGGGATTGGGGCAGAAATCCTTTAAGGCCAATTCCACAAAGCGAATCCCATGGGAGGACAACTAGGGCTGCTCTGTCCCCCTCCCCCACCTCCACTTCGGACCCCCAGCCCCTAAAGGGGGTCCCAGCGTGTGGCCTCCATCCGTCAGCACCTATCTGAGAAAGGAGGAATTTGGGGTTGGTGGTCGCGGCGCCCTTGGCCTCACCCTATATAGGGCTATAGGGGATCCCATGGAGGGGAACGGTGAGGGGGCACTGTGCGGCCGGGGGGGATCCCCAAAATTCATAGCAGACCAAAGAAGGGCTCCAGGATGGAGTTTAGGGCCGTGAGAGTCCTAGAAAGCAAGAGCTGCCCGAAACCGAGAGACGGTACGAGGGGAGATCGAAAAAAGAAATAAAAGTCACAACAATAAAGAAAAAACCCCAAACAACCCAAAGTGAAGGTACTCAAAGCACACAGAAGCCTTCCTGCGGCGCAGAGCTCGGCTGCAGCTCTCAGTACTTCACGCCCGGCACAAACTCCTTGGCGTCGGGGTTCAAGGTGCTTTTGCTCTGTAAGAGAAGGGGATGGCCAGTGCTTGATCAGTGGCTCAGCCAATGGTTGGCCAACAGTTAACGAATGGCTTGGCCAATGGTTGGCCAAATCTTGGTCAGTGGAGTGGGTTGGCCAATGGTTGGCCAACAGTTGATGAATGGGTTGGCCAATAGTTGACCAACTGTTTATCAATGGATTGGCCAACGGCTGGCCGACAGTTGATGACCGGGTTGGCCAGCTGTTAATGAATAGGTTGGCCAGTAGTTGGCCAACAGTTGATGAATGGGCTGGCCAACAGTTGACCAGTGGTTGCTCAATGGGTCGGCCAGCAGTTGACCAATGGTTCATCAGTGGGTTAGCCAATGGTTGACCAGCAGTTGATGAATGGGTTGGCCAATAGTTGACCAGTGGTTGATCAATGGGTTGGCCAATGGTTAAACAATGGTTGATCAATGAGTTGTCCAATGGTTGACCAACTGCTGCTCAGTGGGTTGGCCAACGGCTGGCCAACAGTTGATGACCAGGTTGGCCAGCTGTTAATGAATGGGTTGGCCAACAGTTGGCCGATTGTTGCTCAGTGGTTGGCCAGTAGTTGACCAACAGTAGATGAATGAGCTGGCCAACAGTTGACCAGTGGTTGTTCAATGGGTTGGCCAGCAGTTGACCAACTGTTGATGAATGGGTCAGCCAATGGTTGGCCTACTCTTCATCAGTGGGTTGGCCAATGGTTGACCAACAGTTGATGAATGAGTTGACCAATGGTTGATCAATGCATTGGCCAGCAGTTGACCAATGGTTGATCAATGGGTTGGCTAATGGTTGCCCAACAGTTGGCCAGTGGTTGATGAATGGGTTGGCCAATGGTTATCAATGGGTCAGCCAATGGTTGGCCACCAGTTGATGAATGAGTTGACCAGTGGTTGATCAATGCGTTGGCTAGTGGTGAGCCAACAGCTGATGAATGGGTTGGCCAACAGTTGACCAACTGTAGATCACTGGGTCTGCCTATGGTTGGCCAACAGTTAATGAATGGGTTGGCCAATGGTTGCCCAACTCTTCATCAGCGGGTTGGCCAATGGTTGACCAACAGTTGATGAATGAGTTGACCAATGGTTGATCAGTGGGTTGGCTAATGGTTGCCCAACAGTTGGCCAATGGTTGATCAATGGGTTGGCTAATGGGTTGCCCAACAGTTGGCCAATGGTTAATGAATGGGTTGGCCAATGGTTGGCCAACAGTTGTTGAAGGTGTTGGCCAACTGTTGATGAATGGGTTGGCCAACAGTTGACCAATGGCTGATCAATTGCTTGGCCAATGGTTGACCAACAGTTGATGAATGAGTTGACCAATGGTTGATCAGTGCATTGGCCAGCAGTTGACCAATGGTTGATCAATGAGTTGGCTAATGGTTGCCCAACAGTTGGCCAGTGGTTGATGAATGGGTTAGCCAGTGGTTGATCAATGGATCAGCCAATGGTTGGCCAACAGTTAATGAATGGGTTGGCCACTGATTGACCAACAGTTGTTGAACGGGTTGGCCGATTGTTGATGAATGGGTTGGCCAGTAGTTGACCAATGGCTGATGAATGGGTTGGCCAATGGTTGACCAACGGTTGATCAGTGGATTGGCCAATAGTTGACCAATGGTTGATCAATGAATTGGCCAATGGTTGTCCAAGGGTTGCTCAGTGGGTTGGCCAACAGTTGACCAACTGCTGATGAAGGGGTTGGCCAGCAGTTCTCTAACTGCTGATGAAGGGGTTGGCCAATGGTTGACCAGCAGTCAGTGAATGGGTTGGCCAGCAGTTGGCCAATGGTTGATGGATGGGTTGGCCAGTGGTTGATCAAGGGTTGATCAATAGGTTGGCCAACAGTTGCCCAACAGCCAATCCTGCTCCTAGGGCATCTCCACCTCAGGCAAAACCCCAAAGGACACTTTCCACCCCCCACCCCCCCTAGAGCTGGCGCGTGGCAGCCCCCTACCACGACATCCTCGGGGCCGCGGCCGTCAGCGACGCAGAGCCCATTGAGCTGCTGCTGCAGCTGCCCCACGCGCTGGGGAAGGTCTCGTGATGGGATGAACCACTCCTGGTCCTCCTCGTCCAACATCTCCTGGAAGCAGCGGTCGAGGAACTCCTGCTCCTGCAGCTCCTCCTCCACCTGGCCAAAGAGGGGGCTGCGCTCGGTGCCTCCGCACCCTTCGTGCCAAACTCTTCCCTTCTATCCCCCTAAATCTTCCCTCTTTAAGCTTGAAACTGGTTCCCCCGTCCTCTCATCCGGACCCGCTCTGGAGTCTGTCCCCCTCCTCCTCGCAGCCCTGTAGATTCTGAAGGCCATCCCAGCTCTCCCTGGAGCCTTCACCTCTCCAGCTGCGCAGCCCCAGCTGTAGGAGGGGCCCATGGAGATGGCAGAGGTTTGGAGCACCTCCCTGCAAGGGCAGGGGGAGGGAACTGGGGCTCTGCAGCCTGGAGGAGAGAAGACTCCGAGGAGACCTTATAGTGACCTTCTAGGACCTGAAGGGGGCCTACAGGAAAGCTGTGGGAGGGATGTTTGATAAGGGCACGTATTTAAGGACAGCATGCAAGGACCTTTCCAACCCAACCATCGCATGGCTCTATGACCTGTAAGGACCTTTCCAACCCTACCCTCCCATGGATCTGTGATCTGTAAGGACCCTTCCCAGCCAAGCCAACCCAGCCATCCCATGATGATATGATCAGTTAGGACCTTTCCAGCCCAATCCACATCTCTGTGACCTGTTAGGACCTTTCCAACCCAACCATCCCATGGCTCTGAGATCTGTAAGGACCTTTCCAACCCAACCCAATCCAGCCATCCCATGGCACTATGACCTGTTAAGATCTTTCCAACCCAACCCAACCATCCCACATTTCTGTGACCTGTGAGGACCTTTCCAACCCAACCAACCACCCCATGATGATGTGATCTGTTAGGACCTTTCCAGCTCATCCCAACCATCCCATGGCTCTCTGGTCTCTTAAATTTTTTTCCAACCCAACCAGCCCATGGCTCTGCGATCTGTAAGGACCTGTAGGGTCTGTAAGGACCTCTAGGATCCGTAAGGACCTGTAGGGTCTGTAAGGACCTCTAGGATCCGTAAGGACCTGTAGGGTCTGTTAGGACCTGTAGGATTTGTAAGGACCTGTAGGATCCGTAAGGACCTGTAGGATCTGTAAGGATCTGTAGGATCTGTTAGGACATGTAGGATCTGTAGGATCTCTTAGGACCTGTAGGATCTGTAAGGACCTGTAGGGTCTGTTAGGACCTGTAGGATCTGTAAAAACCTGTAGGATCCATAAGGAACTGTAGGATCTGTAAGGTCCTGTAGGGTCTGTTAGGACCTGTAGGATCCGTAAGGACCTGTAGGATCTGTAAGGATCTGTAGGATCTGTAAGGACCTGTAGGATCCGTAAGGACCTGTGGGGTCTGTTAGGACCTGGAGGATCCGTAAGGACCTGTAGGATCTGTAAGGATCTGTAGGATCTGTAAGGACCTGTAGGATCCGTAAGGACCTGTGGGGTCTGTTAGGACCTGGAGGATCCGTAAGGACCTGCAGGGTCTGTTAGGACCTGTAGGATCCATAAGGACCTGCAGGGTCTGTTAGGACCTGGAGGATCTGTAAGGACCTGTAGGATCTGTTAGGACCTGTAGGGTCTGTTAGGACCTGTAGGATCCATAAGGACCTGTAGGATCCATAAGGACCTGTAGGGTCTGTTAGGACCTGTAGGATCTGTTAGGACCTGTAGGATCCATAAGGACCTGTAGGGTCTGTTAGGACCTGTAGGATCTATAAGGAGCTGTAGGATCCCTAAGGACCTGTAGGATCTGTTAGGACCTGTAGGGTCCGTAAGGACCTGTAGGGTCTGTTAGGACCTGGAGGATCTGTAGAGACCTGTAGGATCCGTAAGGACCTGTAGGGTCTGTTAGGACCTGGAGGATCTGTAAGGACCTGTAGGATTCCTAAGGACCTGTAGGGTCCGTTAGGACCTGTAGGATCTGCAAGGACCTGTAGGATCTGCAAGGACCTGTAGGATCTGTAAGGATCTGTAGGATCCGTTAGGACCTGTAGGATCTGTAAGGACCTGTAGGATCCGTAAGGACCTGTAGGATCTGTAAAGATCTGTAGGATCTGTTAGGACCTGTAGGGTCCGTAAGGACCTGTAGGGTCTGTTAGGACCTGTAGGGTATGTAAGGACTGTAGGATCTGTAAGGTCCTGTAGGATCTGTTAGGACCTGTAGGATCTGCAAGGACCTGTAGGATCTGTAAGGTCCTGTAGGATCTGTAAAGATCTGTAGGGTCCGTTAGGACCTGTAGGATCTGTAAGGACCTGTAGGATCCGTAAGGACCTGTAGGATCTGTAAAGATCTGTAGGATCTGTTAGGACCTGTAGGATCTGTAAGGACCTGTAGGATCCGTAAGGACCTTAGGGTCTGTGCTGCTCACCTGCCTGTCGAAGTCCTCCTCGTTCTCCATCCACATGTACTCAGCAAAGGGGTTGCTCTCCTTTTTCTCTCGGCCGTCCCCCCCCTTCCCCTCGCTGCCCTGGCCGCTGCCGGCCGCGTCGGGGCCGTTCATGGCTGTGGGGTGGGCTGGGCTCAGGGGGGGCCATGCGGGGCCGGCACCCCCCCTCCTCACCCCCACAGAGCTTCTGGCCACGAACAGCTGGGGGGCGAGCAGAGGGGTGAGGGGATGGGCTGGGGGGAGAACGGGGACGTCAGGATGCGTGGCAGCTCTGGGGTGGGGGGGGAGCACCGAGGTGAAGGCATGGGGGTGGGGTAACCTACTGCGGGGGGGGGCGGCGACAGTGGGGGTCCCTGGGTTGGGGGTCCCTGGGTCGAGGGAGGGGGTGGGGGGGGGTCCTTGGATTGGGGGGTCTGTGGATTGGGGATGGGGTCACGGGGTGGGGGGGGGTCCCTGGACTGGGGGGATGGGGGGGAGTCATTGGATTGGGGGTCCCTGTTTTGGGGAGGGGGGGTCATTAAACTGGGGGTCCCTGGATTGGGGATGGAGTCCCTGGGTGGGGGGGTCCCTGGACTGGGGGGGGGTCCTTGGACTGGGGGTCCCTGGATTGGGGGGGAGGGGTCATTCAACTGCGGGTCCCTGGATTGGGGCTGGGGTTCTTTGGGTGGGGGGTTCTTGGACTGGGGGGGGAATCATTGGACCGGGGGTCCCTGGACTGGGGGGGGTGGGGGGGGGGGTCATTGGATTGGGGGTCCCTGGATTGGGGATGGGGTTCTTTGAGCAGGGCATTCCTGGATTGGGGAGGTGGGGGGGAAAGGGGGGGGCGCATTGGGGAGGGATCCCTGGATTGGGGTTGGGGGTCCCTGGATTTGGGGGGATCCTTGGATTGGGGGTCCTTGGATTGGGGCTGGGGTCCCTGGGCTGGGGGTCCTTGGATTGGGGGTCCGTGGACTGGGGATGGGGTCATGGGGTAGGGGGTCCCTGGATGGGGGAGGGGTCATTGGACTGCGGGTCCCTGGATTGGGGCTGGGGGTCTCTGGGTGCGGGTCCTTGGATGGGGGTGGGTTTCCCTGGGAGGGGGGTTCCTGGATTGGAGGGGGGGGATCATTGGACCGGGGGTCCCTGGATTGGGGAGATGGGGAGGGGCCCTTGGGTTGGGGGTCCTTGCACTGGGGGGTGGTCCTTGGATTGCGGACGGGGGTCCCTGGATTTGGGGTCCTTGGATTGGGGCTGGGGGTCCGTGAGCAGGGGGTCCCTGGATTTGGCGGGGAGAGTTCTTGGACTGGGGGGGAGGGACCTCAGATGGGGGGTCCTCAGATTGGGGTCCCGGGATTGGGGTGGGGTTCCCTGGGAGGGGGTTCTGGATTGGAGGGGGGGGGATCAATGAACCGGGGGTCCCTGGATTGGGGGGATGGGGGGATCATTGGATAGGGGGTCCCTGGGCTGGGGGGGGTCATTGGACTGGGGGTCCCTGGGCTGGGGGTGGGGGGGTCGTTGGATTGGGGGTCCTTGTGTTGGGGTTGGGGTCACTGGGTGGAGGGTCCTCGGATTTGTGGGGGGTCCCTGAGTTGGGGGGGTGGGGGGGGTCGTTGGGTGGGGGGGTCCCTGGAATGGGAGGGGAGGGTCCTTGGATTGGGGGTCCCTGGATTGGGGATGGGGTCATTGGGAGGGGGGTCCCTGAATGGGGGGCGGTCATTGGACTGGGGGTCCCTGGGTTGGGGTTGGGGTCCCTGGGCTGGGGGTCCTTGCATTGGGGGGTGGTCCCTGGATCGGGGAAGGGAGTCCCTGGATTTGGGGGGTTCCTGGATTGGGGGTCCTTGGATTGGCGCTGGGGTCACTGGGTGTGGGGTCCCCGGATTGGGGGGGGTCCTTGGATTAGGGATGGGGTCATTGGGTGGGGGGTCCCTGAATGGGGGGGGGTCCCTGGGCTGGGGGTCCTTGCAGTGGGGGGGTCCCCGGATTGGGGCTGAGGTTCCCTGGGCGGGGGGAGGCGCTGAGCCGGGACGCCCTGAGACGACAACGCCGCCCCCCCCCCATGGCGGACCCCCATTCAGCCCCAAACGCCCGGCGCCGTGTCTCCCCCCCCCCCCCCCCCGTACCTGCGGGACCCCCGGTGCCGCCCCGTCCGCCCGCAGCGCCGCCACCGCCACGGCGCCCCGCCCCGCCGCGCTGCCATTGGGCCGCCCCCGCTGGAGCTGACCAATGAGAGGAGGGGGAGAGGATTGGCCGCGAGAGGATTGGACGCCGGGGAGCGGGGGGCGGGAGAGAGGCTTGGCTCGCGTCCCGCCCGTGCGCTCGCCGGATTGGCTGCGAGGGTTCATCCGTTGGCCAATGGGAGGGAGAGGCGGCGAAGAGAAGCGCGGGATTGGCTCGGCCCCGCGGCGTGCGTCTCCCACGTGGGGAGAGACGAGATGTCAACACCCAGCGCGGCCCCCGATTGGCTGAGCGGAGGCGTCCAATGGCGAGAGGCGTTACGAGCGGAAAGCGGCGGGGGCGCCGTTAGCGCGTTGCCCATTGGCGGGCTGCGCGTCAACACAACGCGGGGGCGGGGGATTCCCCGTGGCGCTCCGGAGCGCCGGAGGGGGGCGGTCACGTGGTGGGGGCGGTCACGTGTCGAGCGCGTGGCTGCGAGAATGGACCCCCCCCCCTCGGTGGGAGGAGCTGGGATTTCCCGGCCCCGCCCACCTGGGGGGGGGCACCCGAGGAGGGGGGGGGCAACCCCCAACGTGACCCCCCGCCCCACGGCCGAGAGATGCGGGCTGCGGGCGGCCGCCCCCCTCCCCGCTGCGGGGGTCCCGAGCCCCCCCCGCCGCCCCTCGACCCGTTCAGGCGGTGAGTGACCCCCCCACCCCCCCCCCGACCCCCTTTTCACCCTCTGGGTGTCATCCCTCGGGGGCGCTGGGCTCTGCGCCGGGGGGGTTTATGGGGCTGTGGGTTTGGGGGCGGTGGGGGGCAGCGCTGGGGGCGGCACCGCGGAGCCGTCGGGTCGGTGCCCCCAAGGTCAGGGAGGGCGCGATGGGGGGCGGGGGGGGAACGGCAGCCCCCACTGCCGTCTTAAATATAGCAGAGGGCTGCTGGGACGGGTGTCCCGTAACCTGTGGGACACGGAGCTGTGACCCACCTCCCGTTCCCCATAGGGACGCCGTTCTGTGTGTCCCCATATCCCATAACCTGTAGGATCGCCATGCTGTGCCCCATGCTCCATTCCCATAGGGACCCCAAGCTGCACGTCTCCCTGTCCTATAGCCTATGGGGACACGAAGCTACGTGTCCTCATGTCCCATTCCCCATGGGGACACTGAGGTAAACCCCACACCCCATTCCCTATGGGGACACCAGGCTGCACGTCCCCATGTCCCATAACCTATGGGGACACTGGAATGCTCCCACCTCCCATTCCCCGTAGGGACGCCATTCTGTGTGTCCCCATATCCCATAACCTGTAGGATCACCCTGCTGTACCCAATGCTCCATTCCCATAGGGACCCCAAGCTGTACATCCCCATAACCCATAACCTATGGGGACATCCTGCTGTGCCCCATACTCCTTTCCCATAGGGACCCCAAGCTGTACATCCCCATGTCCCATAACCTATGGGGACACGAAGCTACGTGTCCTCATGTCCCATTCCCCATGGGGACACTGGAATACTCCCCACCCCCCATTCCCCATAGGGACACCGTTCTGTACGTCCCCATGTCCCATAACCTATGGGGACATGAAGCTACGTGTCCTCGTGCCCCATTCCCCACTGGGACACTGGAATGTCCCCCACCTCCCATTCCCCATGGGGACACTGTTCTGTGTGTTCCCATATCCCATAAGCTATAGGATCACCCTGCTGTACCCAATGCTCCATTCCCTATAGGGACACCAAGCTGCACGTCCCCATATCCCATAAGCTATAGGATTACCCTGCTGTACCCAATACTCCATTCCCTATAGGGACACCATTCTGCACGTCCCCATACCCCACAACCTATAGGACCACCATGCTGTCCCCCACCCCCGTTCCCCACGGTGACCCCATTCTGCAGGTCCCCCTGCTCGGCCCCGCTGCCCCTCTTTGGGGTGACGGCAGCCACGGGGAACGCAGCAGTGCAGGGATCAGAGCCCGTCTGCGACCTCGGGGCAGGGCTGTGGGATCCGCTTGCACCTGCTGACAGGCGATAATCCCGATGTCCTGCAGGCTGTTGGCACGCGTGGAGGGACGGCGGCGCCATGGGGGTGGCACTAAGGGACGGCATTCGGCACTGGAGCCGAGCCAGTGCTCCTCCCAGTGCTCCTCCCAGTGCTCCTCCCAGTGCTCCCAGTTGGGGTCCTGGGGTTCAGCTGACTGGGCTGATCTCAGTTGCCAATGGGAGCTGCTGCCATCGTGGGCACCCACCCTACAGAGCTCCCATCCCACCGAGCTCCCTTCCCTGGCCGCTGATTTCGGCTCCTTGCCTTTCCGGCAGCTCCTTTGGCAGCTTTTTGGGTGGCTTTGGGGTGGGCTCTGGGTGGGGAGGGAACTGAGGTGGGGTCTGCAGGGTCCCCCGAAGCTCCGCTCTGCTGCTGCTGGGCGTCTGGGAGCTCTCAGCACTCCGAGGTTCAACGAGGGCAGCGAAGGTCCTGCAGCTGGAGAGGAACTGTGCTTCGGGATGGGATTCATTTGCTCATCATCCGCATCCTTGTGCGGTTGGAACCATCAAACCCACTTCTGCTGGTTCCCACGAGCCAGCAGGGTGCCCTGGTGGCCAAAAAGGTGACACAATGATGTCCTGGATGACCAACAGTTGACCACCAAGTGACCACAGGGTGACCGTGAGCCAGGAGGGTGCCCTGGTAGCCAAGAAGCCCATGGGGTGACAGTGAGCCAACACTGTACCCTGGTGGCCAAGAAGGTGACACAGGTGGTGTCCTGGCTGACAAGCAGTTGACCAATGGGTGACCAGCTGTTGACCAACAGTTGACCGACGGTTGGCCACGGGGTGACCGTGAGCCAACAATGTGCCCTGGTGGCCAAAAAGGTGACACAAATGATGTCCTGGATGACCAACAGCTGACCAACAAGTGACCATGAGCCAGGAGGGTGCCCTGGTAGCCAAGGAGGTGTCCTGGCTGACCGTCAGTTGACCAACGGGTGACCAGTTGTTGACCAGCAGTTGACCAACGGTTGATCAGAAGGTGACTGTGAGCCAGTAGGGTGCCCTGGTGGCCAAAAAGGCCAGTGTTGACCACGGCATGACCATAAGGCACCAGTGTGCCCTGGTGGCCATGAAGGTGATGCAAATGATGTCCCGGTTGACAACAGTTGGCCGTACGTTGACCATGAGCCAGCAGGGTGCCCTGGTAGCCAAGAAGCCCATGGGGTGACCACGAGTCTGCAGGGTGCCCTGGTGGCCAAGAAAGTGACACAAATGGTGTCTGGCTGACCAATGGTTGACCACAGGGTGACTGTGAGCCAACAGGGTGCCCTGGTAGCCATGAAAGTGATGCGAATGGTGTCCTGGTTGACCAACAGGTGACCGACAGGTGACCACAGGGTGACCATGAGCCAGGAGGGTCCCCTGGTAGCCAAGAAGCCCAGTGTTGACCATGGGGTGACCATGAGCCAACAGTGTGCCCTGGTGGCCAAGGAGGTGACACAAATGGTGTCCTGGCTGACCATCAATTGACCAATGGGTGGCCAGCTGTTGACCGACAGTTGACCAGTGGTTGACCAGAGGGTGATTGTGAGCCAGCAAGGTGCCCTGGTAGCCAAGAAGCCCAGTGTTGACCATGGGGTGACCATGAGCCAGCAGGGTGCCCTGGTGGCCAAGAAGGTGACACAAATGGTGTCCTGGCTGACCAACCAATGGGTGACCAGTTGTTGGTCAACAGTTGACCAGCAGTTGGCCATATGTTGACCACAAGCCAGCAGGGTGCCCTGGTAGCCAAGAAGGCTACCAGGTTGACCACAGGGTGACCATGAGCCAGCAGGGTGCCCTGGTGGCCATGAAGGTGACACAGATGGTGTCCCGGCTGACCATCCATTGACCAATGGGTGACCAGCTGTTGACCAGCAGCTGACCAATGGTTGAGCAGAGGGTGACTGTGAGCCAGCAGGGTGCCCCGGTGGCCCAGGTGGTGGCCGGCAGGGTGACCAGAGCCGGCACTGCGCCACCAAGGTGACGGCTCACTCCTCCAGCCCACATGGGGGCGCTCTCTCACAGCGGCGCTCCCGGCATGCCCCGTGGCACAGCGCTCAGCGCATGCGCGCGCTCCCCTCAGAGCCCGGATGAGCGGCTGCGCATGCGCACGGCAGATAGCACCCTCTCCGCGCTCGGTGCGCAGGCGCGGTGGCGCATCGCGCATGCGCGGTGGTGCAGCGCCCGCAGCGTCGCTCCGTCCCTCCGTCCGTTGAGGCCGCGTCGCCGAGGCGCTCCGCTCCGCCCGGCTCGTCTCGGCCCGCGGGCGGCGGGAGGAACCGGAGGAGGACGGGGGAGCCGCCCCGGGCGGCAGGTTGAGGTAGGGCCGCCGTAGGGCCGCCGTAGGGCCGCCAGGCCGCCCCCCGGGCCCGCGCGGCGCTGAGGGGCCGCACAAAATGGCGGCCGGAGCTGCGCTGCGGGGCGGCGGGCCGGGAGCGGCGTTCGGAGCCCGCAGGGCGTTTGTGCGCGGCGAGGCGCTGCTGCCGGGCTCCGCCTCCGATCCGTCGGGGAGCCCCAGGGGCCGCATCCCTCGGCCCGCATCCCCGGGGCCCGCGTCCCGCGCAGCCTCGGGAGCGCCGAGAGGAGCCCGAAGCCGCGGTCGCTCTCGTTTCCCTGGCGCAGATCAGATGATCGCTGCGGGCGGTTCGTCCCGTGGCGGCTCGGCGCCGTGCTGGGTGTCTCGCCGTGCCCGCGGGCCCTGCTGGGTCGCTGCCCTTAAAGGGGCCTCAGGGCTGCGCGCGGTGCTGAGGGCGGCGCGGATCCCGAAGGGTTTTTCCAGCCTGAGGGCTGTGCTGCTGTAGCGATCTGCGTTGGGCTGCTTGTCAGGCGTGCAGCTGTGCTGCTTCACCACTTAGGGCGGTACAGAACGGCCTGGGTTGAAAAGAGCTGCAGTGGTCATCTACTTCCCACCCCCTGCCGTGTGCAGGGTCACCAAGGGACCCATGGCTCCCCCCATAGAATCACAGAATGGCCCGGGTTGCAAAGGAGCACAACGCTCATCCAGTTCCAACCCCCTGCTATGTGCAGGTCGCCAACCAGCAGCCCAGGCTGCCCAGAGCCACATCCAGCCTGGCCTTGAATGCCTGCAGGGATGGGGCATCCACAACCTCCTTGGGCAACCTGTTCCAGTGCCTCACCACCCTCTGGGGGAAAAACTTCCTCCTCATATCCAACCTAAGCCTCCCCTGTCTCACTTTAAAACCATTCCCCCTTGTCCTATCACTGTCCATCCTCACAAACAGCCGTTCCCCCTCCTGTTTTTACATTCCCTTCAAGTACTGGAAGGCCTCAATGATATCTTCCCGGAGCCTTCTCTTCTCCAAGGTACTTGTTTCAGCGCAGTAATGAGGTACAGCTCGTTAAATTCTTTAGGTTTATTTTCAGAGAGGTGGTAGGGGCCTTCAGGAGTTGTCTGTTCCCTCCACCCTGCACTGAGCAGGGACATGCAGCTCCAGCAGGAGCCCTGAGCCCCGTCCTGCCTGCATGGCTCATGGGATGGAGCTTCCACCATGTCTCTGGGCAGCCTCTTCCTGTTCTGTTTCTCCGTGGAGTCATTGGAAGAGAGCACTGAAGGGGCACAGCACCACGATCCTTATGGGCTCCTTTTCTCTTGGGATGTGCTGTGGTTCTGTGACAAGAACTCAGTGTGTGTTTAGAAGACCAGAAAGCAGCGGTCGCCCTCATGATCCACAGCCCAGCCCTGAGCTCAGCTCCAGGCTCAGCCTTCCTGCTGTGTGCTCGTGGCTCTCACAGCTGAAATGAAGTCCTGGCGCTGCCCTGAGCTGTGCCGGAGGGTGGATGCTGTGAGGTAAGGAGAAGCACTCCTCGGGGGCAAGGAGTATCTTGCATTGCATCGCATTCTTTCCCAATCCTTTAAGAGCCTCCTGCCAGAAAAAACAGAGCAGCGCGCGCTGGAGGGGTGGGGATGTGCTGCTCTCTATGACAAGCTGGAGTGAGAGCTGTTTATCCTGGGGTGGGGCTCAATGTTGCCTACAAAACGTTCCCTTCCCCTGCCCAAATGCTGTGTGGTTGGGTGCAGGCTGGGTTCTGCAGGGCTCCACCACCCCGTATGGTTCTGCCTGCGGACAGGGAGCAGCGCGGAAATGCTCTTTCAGGTGTAAAGGTAAATGAGATGGTTTCTTATTTCTTTGCCATCGGGGTGCTTTTCTGAACGGAGCTGGGTGCTTTTTGTAGGGATTTTGAGGCTGAAGCGTTGGTGTGCAGAACTCTGCGTGCCTCAGAGCTGCTGTGTGTGGATGTGTGCATGAAGGAAGCAGTGCAGGATTTGTGCTGCTCTGCAGTTTCACACGGAAGGTGGAATTTGGAGGAGACACCCATTCTTGTTGTGGTATTCCATAACAGTGCTGAAGCATCGTTTGTTGGCCTTCTTGTGAGGGTTCCTTTCTGGAAGACTGACACAGACTTCCTTCTGTCTGGATGTAAAGTGCTCTAACGCGACAGGTGCTGGGAGGGAACCTATGGCAGCATCAGAGAGCTGTAGGTTTTTATTCTTGTACCTCTAGGCCACCTTTATCTTACCTGTGAGTTTTCTCACCACTTCTTGCTCTCTTTTTTCCCCTTCCTTGGTCCTGCTGAGGTGGGAGGGGCCCGGCAGCCCTGCAGGTGCTCGGCTGCAGCCTTTGGGGCACGGAGATAACTTGGATTGGAGCGGGCTGGACGGAGCATACTGCTGCTTGGTGGGGTGTCCACAGCCATGGAGGGGCTTGGCCTGTCTTGTCTGAAGCAACTGGAGCAGGAAGCATTGCAGGAGGAGAGCTAGGAGAGACGGATCGAGCCCTGCGGTGGAGCAGCAAGCTGCTTTCTCTGCTTCCTCTAAGGACTGGCATCTGCTCCTCTCAGTACTGAGTGACTCTGGTGGCTGAGAACCATCTGAATGTGAATGGACTGACAGCTCAGACTTACCTCGCTGGGAGTTGCGTGGCCAGCAGAGACCCCTGCTGAGGACTCCCAAATGTGGAATACCAAACTACACAGACACAGAGGAGCTGCTGTCCCGAGGGCAGCCCTGCACAGCCCGACTCTGTGATGGTGAGCGTGCGTGTTTGCCTTCCAACCCACATCCATGGGTCAAGACCCCCAGCCTGGAACAGCGCTGGATCTGAGGGGTGGTGAAACCTCTCCGTTTTCTGTCTCTCTCTCCCCTTCTCTCTTTTTTCTTGAGTGTCTTATACTCGTTTCCCTTTGGTAGCTGTGGCCTAATTTTGCCTTAGAGTTGTTGATAAGGAAATGAAATGTCTCCCTGTTTTGCTCTGCCTGGGCAGCTTGCAGAAGAAGCAGCACCTGGGGCCCGTCCTCATCTTGGCGCTGCGGGCGCAACAGCTGCACCTTTCTCCTCCTCCTCCTCCTCCCCCTCCCCTCTGGGATGGATCCTGCCAGCTCCCTGCAGTGGCTTTCAGTTTCTCAGCCTCCTGAAGCATTTCTACTGCTGTATGCTGCCTGTTGTCCCTGCCCAGGGGATGGAACTGCAGGCCCTGTGCCACCATGGAGAGGACTCAAGGATCCTGGGGTGGTGCCATCTCAGACCTCAGTGCCATGGATGTGGACTGTGGGGGGAGAATTGAAGCTGGAAAGGGTCCGTGCAGGAATACCGCTGCATGGACTGCTGTTAGGAAGGTCTGCAGGTGCAGCAGGAGGGCTGAGGTCTCCATAAGGGACTCCTGTCTGCGGTTCCAGCAGTCGGTGCTCCGATGAGGAGCAGGGCCCTGTTTCTTTCTGGGCAGGTTTTACTGGGCTTTGTGGCAGAAATCTGGTGGTGGCTGACTGGAAGCACAGCTCTTGGTGTTGTCAGGGACTGCGAGAGCAGCACCTGAATGGCTTCAGTACCCCACCAGATCACCGTGTGGGGCAGCACAGCAGGGGAGGTGCTGGAGAAGGGAAGAGACTCCTCGAGGTCCTTGGGAAGGCTGCTTTGCTGTGAAACAGCGAAACCAAGGGAGCTGCATGGGGGATCCAGCTCTTGGGATGGACACAGCTACATCCCTAGCGATGCCAGGAAAGCTTTCCTTGGCACTGTGGGTTTCTGGTGAGCTTGTGCTCTGGGTTGTGACCGTGTGTGGCTGCTCTCTGCTGGGTAAGCTGAAGGATGAGCTGTTTGCAGGGTCCTGGCAGCAGGCATTCACACATCCAGCAGGAGAGCATTGCTGGGTTAGATGGTGGCCAGATCAGGCAGGCTGGGTCCCAATAGCACGTTCTGCACTGCAGCACAGAGCCACCCATGTGTTGTGGCTGCTGCTGAGCAGTGTGGGTACACAGCTGGGGGTGGGCAGGGGCCGGTTCTGGGCTGGGGAGGCAGAAGTGAAGGGTGTTGCTTGGCTTTTGAGGCTGTGTGTTTTACAGCCTGTCCTTCTGTGGAAGGAGATGAGTGGCTGTGCTTTCTTTGCTTCTGTTTTCTTCTCTACCTCTGCTGGTGGCTGTGATGCCAGGGCTGGCGGTGGTGCAGGACACGGAGCAGTGGCTTCCAGCACAGAGCTGTCAGTGAGCTGTGGCTTTGCAGGTAGGGAGTGGAGGGCTTCTGTGGTACTGAGCTCAGCTGAGCAGTGAGGATGCTGAGCATGGGGTCTGGACAGCACTGCTGGCTGCCTCTGCACCACGCTCAGCTTCCCAGCTTGTTCTGTTGAAATGTAACTAACACAGACCCCGGAAATTCAGCAGTGTTTATCGAGAGAAATCAGCAGCAAATTATCTTTCCACCGATTGTGCCAGCCTGTGTCTGCAGGCCAAACCTTCCCTAGCGACTAGAGAAGAAGCAGCTTCCACGTTCTCCATGCGTCTCTTTGCCACTGGCTTTGCCGTGGCTTTGTTTAGTACAGCTTTGTTAGGGTCGCTGCCCGCCTCCTGGAGTTGGGAGGTTCACCGGTGTGCAGTGTGCAGGCAGGAGGCAGAGCTGAGCTGTGCAGCCCTGCTCTGTTCTCCCTGTATCCACACGTTCTGTTGCACAGCGTTGAGCTCTCGCTGGTTTCAGCTGAACTAAAAGCCGATGGTTTCCGCTGCCATTCTGCATGTCGTATTCCCAATCTTGTACAACTTTACACCTTTCTATTTCAAGTTGTTTCAGTACCAAATCTTGCCTCACACATCTGCCAGATGGAGCTGCAGGCGCAGGATGCGGCCACCACGCCCCGTGGATGCTTTCAGGATGCTGTAGTTCCCCATGGGAGCTGCCATGGGAGTGTCCCGCTGCAAGCCGTCCTGTCTGCAGCTCCACAGCCACCTCACTCCCAAACTGCCTCTGTTTTCATTTCTCTACACCACGATTTCACTTTGTGAAGCGTTCAGAGTGGGCTTCAAACCCTTTAGTTTACCGCTCATGAAACGGCGTGCACAATAATGTTGTTCTTAAAGACCTGAAATGTCAGGTTTTGGAAAATGCTGTCATCTCTGGGTTTGTTCTCTGTGACGCTGAACGTGTTGGGTCAAACCTGTCTGCTTGGGAGCAGTCTGCTGGGTAAGGCTGTGTGAGCGATGGGAAACGCTGTTGTTGGCGGCTTTGTGAACTTGAATGTAGAAGTGCCATTTGAACTGCCATTGAAGTGCTGTTTTCTGACCTGCCCTGTTTTTCTCACTGGTTATAGAACCCACAGCGCGAAGCCGGTGCACCGCTGAACCATCTAACCCTTGTCTTTTAACTTTCAGCTTTGTGTTGTTCTTGGAAAGTTTCGCTCCACTTGTGAATTCCTTGAACCTTGGCATTGCCAGCCCTCTTGTGTTGGGCCCTCCTCCTTTTCAGCTTGCTCACATTAAGACCCAGTTGGCTCTGCAGCAGTTGACCACCAGCAGCTCCGCGCCTCCTCATGCTTACTTCGGCCGGGCCGTTCTGAAAAGCACCATGTTTAGCCCCAGAGGAGCGTTGCCACAGAGGCCGAGAGGACCCAACCCGTCCGCAGCGAAGCCCCCGGGACCCTTCCAGGGAGGGACGGGCCCGCAGAGACCCCCGGCCCCAGGAGCACCCCGGGGGGCGGCGCCGCGTGCGTCGGGGCAGGACAGCGTCCCGTGGACCGGCTCGCAGCGCATCAACGTCCGCGTCACCCTGCACAGGGCCGACCCGCGGCAGGCCAAGGCCAAGGGCAGCCTGCACCAGGAGCAGAAGGGAGACGTGCGTGCGGGCCGCTGGGACGGCAGCCCCTGCCCGCCCCCCCCGGTGGTCTCGCAGAAGCCCCCAGCCCGGCTCCCGGAGCAGAACGCCGCAGCGCAGAACCGCTACACGCCGGAGAGCGCTTCCAGCATCTTGGCGAGCTTCGGGCTGTCCAACGAAGATCTGGAGGAGCTCAGTCGCTACCCGGATGACCAGCTGACCCCTGAGAACATGCCGCTCATCCTCAGAGAGATACGGATGCGGAAGATGGGCCACCCTTTGCCTGGCCTGCATTCCCAGAGCCGAGGAGAAGCGATGAGTGGGACGAGCGGCGTGGCCGTCAAGGGCAAGGTGATCGATTACGGGCACGCAAGCAAGTACGGGTACACCGCGGTCCTCTGTCGAGGCCGGGTTACAACATGGACAGGTGCTGACGAGAGGGCCAGTTGGACGGCAGCACGTGGCAGGTGGTGGTCAAAGAGTGAGGCGGACGCCTACAACCCCGAAGTGCCGAGCGGAGAGAAGAGGGAAGAGTTCCACCGAGAGCAGAGCATGCCCATGGGCGTCCCGCCGGCCGGCGTGGTGTGCGGCCCGGCCTTCCCTCCTCAGGACGTCATGAAGCCCCCGCCGGCTTTCCAGAGCGACCCGGCTAACCCTCACCCATTTTTCCCAGCAGAGCCAGCGGGGAAGGCGGGCGGGCTGTGCGCGGCGCCCGTGGGGAAGGCCGGCCCCCCGCCCGCGGTGCTGCCCGTCATGCCGCCCATCCTGCCGCTGGCCGTGCCGCCCATGGCGCAGCCCGTCGTGCCGCCGCTCATCTCGCAGCCCGTCGTGCCCGTCATCCCCCAGCCGCCCTTCTCGGCAGAGCTGCTGGCCATCCTGGAGCAGCGGGACAGGATCCAGCACGAGGCCGGGAGCAGCCAGCCCAGCGCCCAGAGCTCCGGGATGGGGCAGAAGCCCTTCCAGACGCAGCCCGAAGGGCCCATTAAGTCCCCCTTTGGCGTTGTGAAGGCGTCGTGGCTCCCGTCCTTCCTGCAGTCTGACTCCCAGAAGATCAAACGGTTGCCCACCCCGTCAATGATGAATGACTACTATGCGACGTCGCCGAGAATATTCCCACATATGTGTTCTCTGTGTAACGTAGAATGCGCTCGTATGAAGGTGAGTGTCTTTAAAGATTATTGCCGTAGTTGTGCCCAGCTCCTTACCCGCTGCTCTGTGTGGTGAGCTGATGTTTTACTGGCTGTGCTGCTGCTCAGCAGTCTGAGTGCTGACGTGCCGATGTCAGACTGTGAGAGGCGGTGCCGGTGCAGGATTAGCACCGTGCTGCACAGCGTGCTCTGTTTCAAACCTCGTGCGCGTTGTTTGGGTTGCTCTCGTGTTAAAAACAAGGTCTGCCTTTGGATTTCAAGCAGCAGAACAAACCCTTCGTCAGCTGCTTAAACCACTGACGTTGCCTGGTTGTCAGCAGCGCTGTGCTGACCCAGCAGGGCAGGTGAGATGTTGGTGTGCTCAGCCCTGCTGCTGCAGAGCCGACGCCAACAGAGCGCTGCTCATCTGTGCAGACATCACCTTCCCGGCGTGCCCTGCGTGGCGTTGGCTGTCCCAGGGATGGCTCCCAGCTGTGAGCAACGTGCACAGCACTCCATCCATCCATCCATCCATCCATCCGTCCAGCTGGGCTGCGGAGCTGTGAGCACCATCAACCCTTGGAAGAAGAGGAAGGAAGAAGAGAGAGAAGAGAATCCTGAAAGCTGTAGGCGTTCCTTGAAGGAGCTGAGCTTGATGTGTCAAAACCCACAAGAACGTAACTTGGAATAACAATACGGTTTGTTATTAGTTCCATGCGTTGAAATTTGAAGTAGCTTTCCACAAACAGGAAGCCTGCGGGGGCAAAGCCGTGCCAGACTGCTGCATTTCAGACGGTGAGTGGCTGCTGCAGTGCTGACAGCTGTACCAGGGACGTCGCAGTGCTGAAGCTCTCCTGGTCAGGAAGAAATGCAGCAGGACAGTGGGTTGGGAAGCTGAAGGGGAAGCTCCTTTTCTGAGAAGAACGTCTAAAATGGAACAGGTAACAAATGAAGATCTGTGTTAAGCAGTGGGCAGAGCGCTCGGGGAGATGCCCTCTGTTCCTGTGTGAGCTGTTGAAGCACTGAGCTTCCTCCTGCTCGATGCATTGCAAGCACTGCCAGAGGAGCTGAGTTTTCCTTGGAGCCGTGGGGCTGTGGCTTTGTGTCCCACTCTGGGTTCCCACATTGACATCACCGCCTTTCCTCCCTCCCTGAGCTGAGCTGAGGGAGCACAGAGCTGCTTTTGGGAGGTGGCAATTCCTGCTGTGTGGGGCCGAGCTGCCATGTGTGGCGTTGAGATGCTGTGCTACAAACTGCTGCCTTTGTGATGGGGCAAACTGGGAAGTTTGATCGTGGAATTGCCAAGGTTGGAAGAGTCCTCTGAGAGCACCTGGTCCAACCTCCACTATTTCCCCACTGACTGAGTCCTGTAGTGCAACGTCTGGATATCTGTGGTGCGTTTGGAAAGAAGAAGCACAGTGATGGCTCACAACAGTGATGGCTCACAACAGTGAGGCTCACAGCACAGTGATGGCTCACAGCACAGCAGGTGCTGAGTTATGGAGAGGATGGAGCATATCGAATGAGAAGAACCTTCTTATCCAGCACTAGAAGAGACTCCACGTCTAACAGCAGAGTTACAGCATTGCTCAAATGACAGACTCGGAGTTCAGAGCGCTCATGGTGAGCATTTATTTTGTTGTGACTCTTTGGCAGTGCAGTCGCACTGCCCATGGAGGACAGCCCATGTCAGAGCCGTGACCCCACTGCTCCATGTCTGCATCCCTGGGCTGTGTCCCTTTGGCCCCCCAGCCCGCCTATCCCACATGGAGCCCAGCCTGACGTACCCTGCAGCATCTGCCCATTTTTCTTGGGTATTTAACGTTGCTCGTTAACGAGCTTGGATGAAACCGAAGCTCAGAGAGATGTCAGCATACCAAAAACGAGAGCTCTGTCTGGAGCGTCGCACACCTAAATACGTCTGTGCTTCTCATTCTGTCATCTGAGCACACCTTGGATGCCTCTGCATGGAGCTGCCTGTGCCTGAGGGCAGCGCTCAGTGTGGCACAGCTCTGCTCTCGGAAGAGACCCACGAGAAGCCCTGCAGTGCTGCTGTGCACAGTGCACTCCTCCTGTACGCAGTGGGTCAGCAGAAGCACGTTCATGTCCTGATGAAGAATTACCCTGTCCTTTGTTAGCTGGAATCTCACCTTGCTGTTCTCTGCAGGACTATTGACAGCCTCCCCAGCAGGGTGAAGCACGTTGTGAACGCTTCTCTTTCACTTCAGTAGTGGCTGTAGTGGAGTACTGAAGTGTGAATTCTGCCTTCAGCCACCTCATTTCCAACCCACGTGGAATGGTAACACTCAGCAGCAGCCCTGCACCCCCAGCTCAGCACCACACCTTCACAGAATCACAGAACGGCCCAGGTTGGAAGGGACCTCAAGGATGACGAAGCTCCAACCCCCTGTGCCATGCAGGGCCACCAACTCCACATTTCACAGCAGCCCAGGCTGCCCAGGGCCCCATCCAACCTGGCCTCCAACACCTCCAGGGATGGACGGGGCATCCACAGCCTCTCTGGGCAGCTGTTCCAGCACCTCACCGCTCTCACACCAAACAACTTCCCCCTGACATCCAACCTTGCAGTGCTTGCTCTTTGTTTTAACAGATGGATGGTGAGGCTCCTGGGCTGGGTGATCCACAGAGGTCCCTGCAGCCCTCGCCAGTGCTGGGACTGCCCCTGTGGTCACTGCTGGAGGGGGCCAGGAGTCGGCTGGAGAGGAGGAATACACACAGATGGAGGCTCCTGTAGTGGTGTGAGGGGTGAGGATGCATTGCTGCAGTGAGGGCTGGAAGAAGAGAAGGACGTGAGCTTGTTGGGAAGGAGGATCTCTGTGTGAGCTGAAGAATGGGATTGCTTTCCAGCAGCACAGCTGGGGTGCACAGAGCTCATAGTGCTGCACTGCTGCTCCTGGTGCTGTGTGTGCTGTGCGCACAGTGCTGCTGCGGGCCTGCAGGTTGTTCCATCAGCCTGCTCCCAGCCGTTCCCTCACTGTGACATACGGACTCACTGATACTGCTTTAGGAACTGAAAATAGCTCTGGTTTCCTTACAAGCACCCAACCAGTGGTGTGCTGGCACGTGGTGTTCCCCCCCTGGCATGCTTTGAGGAAGCCGTCACCAACTTTCCATCGAAGCACCGTGTTGGCCTTTCAGCCCGTGAGCAACTTCCTGCCAGCTGAGCGCTTTGTGGAGTCTCAGAATGGTTTTATTGTCCTTTGTTAGCGACCAGCGTGCGATTGGCAGGGCCGTGTGTGCTGTCAGGGCAGCCCTGGTTTGTGAGATGGCTGCTGTGCTCCCGTAGCAGCGCAGTGGGTGCTGCCTGCAGGGCTCAGTGCTGGTCCCACTGCCAGCCCTTCAGCAGCAGGTTCAGTGCCTGTCATCAGCTCACTGGTGTCACTTTGAGGACAGTCTTTGCGCAGAGCTGCCCGTGCTGTTGTGCTTTCCTTGAGCCACGTGGAGGAGCTCCCAGCTCTGAGGGCTGGCGCTGTGGGTCTGGGTTTGTGTTGTGCTTCACCCCCTCTCCAAGCAGGGCTTTGGTCACAGCTCTCCTACAGAGCAATTGCTGGGGCTGTGAGGTTTGTGGGACTTGTTAATGACCTCTGGGTGCGAGGTGTGGTTGGCAGTGGTGGTGCTGGGCAGGTAAGCCATGCTTTGCTGGGGCACTCAGGGCCCTCCTGGTGGTGCATCGTGTTGGCAGCTCAGCACAGCACAGCACGCGGGCTCATGCAGCCCAGCAGCACGGAGGCAGCTGTGCTCTGTGTTCTGCAGCAGCCTCCCCCAGTCGTTGTGTGTTTCATCTCTTGCACCAAGAATGCTGATGCCAGGAGAGCAGTCTGGCCTCGCTGCCTTGCTGGTGGGACTGGCTGGCGATGGGAGGGGAGGCACGATGGCACTGCGGCTTGTGGCCCGATGTGGGCGTGCCGTGTGCTCACCCACCCCCTGTGCCTGTGTTCTCTCCCCCTAGGACTGGATCCTGCACCAGAACACCCCTTCCCACATCGAGAGCTGCCGCCACTTACGACAACAGTAAGGCTTTCGTTTCAAAACGGGGGGGGAAAAGGTGTTTTCTGTGCACGGGGGTCCTGCGGGTGGGGTTCCCTGTGTGTAACTGAGCCCAGTGTGGGGTGGGGGTGGGGTGGGTGTCTGGGGGCTGGGCTGCAGCGTTCTCTGGGGGCTGCATTTGGGTGAAAATGGGATCTGCTTGCTGACAGCTGTGTTTCTGACACCCGCAGGTACCCCGATTGGAACCCCGAGTCTCGCTCTTCAAAGCGGTAACCACTCCTTGATTACAGCTTCTTCTTAATTTGCTGCTGGTGGTCATTAACACCATTCGTTTTCCAGCTTTGTTTACTGCCAGGCTGTATTGGCCTTGCTGTTCCCTTTCTGTGGTACAGTCACATGGGCCATCAGAGCAGCTTTTGTCCTAAATTCCTTAACAACACCAGTGTTGTGTTAACACAGAACTCCTCGAGCCAGCTCAGCAGAGCAGCTAAACGAATCTCAGTGAGTTTGGGTTACTTTTTTGCTTCGATGCCTGTACATATTTCAACTCAAATGCAAACAGGAGCGATGGGGCTTTTGCTTCTGCTGTGTCCCGTGGCTTCCCATCGATTAGACATCCTGAGAAGCTGAACACTGAGTTAACAGCAACAAAAAAAAGCTCAGAAAAACTGAAAACAAAGTCAGGTTAATTTGCAGTGTGCCCAAAGTCTCTCCGAAAGGCTCCTTAGTGTTCGATCCCTCAGGCTCTGCCTGGTTGGGGCGTTCTGGAGCAGGGTGTGTGTTTGGCACTGCAGGACTCAGTATGGGCAGGAAGATGGCAAGGCGCGGGCCGGGCTGCTGTGGCTTGGTGCGTGCGCTGGCTCATCTGGGATGCTTTGGGTAACGCTGCTCAGAGGGCTGTGGGGCCCTGGGCAGCCTGAGATGGCCGGGGGTGGGACTGGGGGGGGGGATTTGGGATCCCTTCCAACCCAACCGTAGTGATTCTGTGCTTCCGTGATCTTTGAGGAATCTTCCGACCCAAGTCAAGTCATCGCGTGGTTCTATGACTTCTAGGGACCCTTCCAACCCAACACGAGCTTTTCCGTGGTTCTGTGATCTTTGGGGTCCCTTCCAATCCAACCCATGCCATTCCATGGTTGTTATCCTTGAGATCTTTTCCCAACCTCAGCATTCCATGGTTCTATGACCTTCAAGGACCCTTCCAACCCAAGCATTCTATGGTCCTATGACCTTCAAGGACCCTTCCAACCCTAGCCATTCTATGGTTCTATGACCTTCAAAAACCCTTCCAACCCCAGCATTCCATGGTTCCATGATCTCTGAGGTTCCTTCCAACCCAATCCAAGCCATTCCGTGATTGTGGTCTTGATATCCCTTCCATCTCAACCCCAGCATTCCATGGTTCTGTGACCTTTAAGGACCCTTCCAACCCCAGCATTCTATGGTTCTGTGACCTTTAAGGACCCTTCCAACCCCAGCATTCCATGGTTCTATGACCTTCAAGGACCCTTCCAACCCTAGCCATTCTGTGGTTGTATGACGTTCAAGGACCCTTCCAGCCCAACCCCAGCATTCCATGGTTCTATGACCTTCAAGGACCCTTCCAACCCCAGCATTCCATGGTTCTGTGACCTTTAAGGACCCTTCCAACCCCAGCATTCCATGGTTCTATGACCTTCAAGGACCCTTCCAACCCTAGCCATTCTGTGGTTGTATGACGTTCAAGGACCCTTCCAGCCCAACCCCAGCATTCCATGGTTCTATGACCTTCAAGGACCCTTCCAACCCCAGCATTCCATGGTTCTGTGACCTTGAAGGACCCTTCCAACCCCAGCATTCCGTGGTTCTGTGACCTTCAAGGACTCTTTCATCCCCAGTATTCCATGGTTCTATGACCTTCATGACCCTTCCAACCCCAGCATTCCATGGTTCTGTGATCTTTAAGGACCCTTCCATCCCCAGCATTGTATGGTTTTGTGACCTTGAAGGAACCTTCCAAACCCAGCATTCCGTGGTTCTGTGACCTTCAAGGACCCTTCCAACCCCAGCATTCCGTGGTTCTGTGACCTTCAAGGATCCTTCCATCCCCAGCATTCCATGGTTCTGTGACCTTCAAGGACCCTTCCAACCCCAGCATTCCGTGGTTCTGTGATCTTTAAGGACCCTTCCAACCCTAGCCATTCTGTGGTTCTGTGACCTTTAAGGATCCTTCCAACCCACCCCAAGCATTGCATGGTTCTATGACCTTCAAGGACCCTTCCAACCCCAGCTTTCCTTGGTTCTGTGACCTTCATGACCCTTCCAACCCCAGCATTCCGTGGTTCTATGATCTTTAAGGACCCTTCCAATCCTAGCATTCCCTGGCTCTACGTCCTTCAAGGACCCTTCCAACCGAACCCCAGCATTCCATGGTTCTGTGACCTTTAAGGACCCTTCCAAGCCAAGCCCAGCATTCCATGGTTCTTCTATCTTTGTGATCCCTTCCACCCCAAGCCATTCAGTGACTCTGATTTACCGCCACGTCAGCACTCACCGGGAGCCTGTCTTTCCTTAGGAATGCTGCGGACAGGAAGGAGAACCAGACCCCGAAGCACCGCTCCAACTCGGCCAGCCCCGGCCCCAGGCGCCCGCGGCCCGCAGGCTGCAGCCATGCTCCCCGCCACTCCCGCTCGCGCTCCAGGAGCCCGGGCCGCTACCGCCCAGCGCGGCCCAGGAGCCGAAGCCCCCGGCCGGCGCGACGCCTGAGCCCCAGGCACTGGTCGCGGTCACCGCAGAGGTCCAGGAACCCCCTGAGGGGCAGCCCGCGGCCGCAGCGCTCCTCCAGCAATGACTGGTCGTCCAGGAGGAGCACCAGGTCTCAAGGTACCGCGGGGGCGCTGTTGGTTGGACGGGTCGTGGCCGCGGGGTGGGCGTTCGGGAGGCTCTCGTGGAGGATTCACTTGTAGTGAAGGGGTCGTGCCTGAAAGGCTTTCGGTGGGGACTGCAGCACCTCCGCTATGAGGACAGGCTGAGGGAGCTGGGCTTGTTCAGCATGGAGAAGAGAAGCTGCGGGGTGAATCATTGCAGCCTGCAGTACTAAAGGGAGCCTACAGACAGGAGGGGAGTCAGCTCTTGGGAAGGGGAGATGACAGCAGGACAAGGAAATGGTTTGAAGCTGAATGAGGGCAGATTTCAGTTGGATGTGAGGGGGAAGTTGTTTGCTGTGAGAGCGGTGAGGTGCTGGAACAGCTGCCCAGAGAGGCTGTGGATGCCCCGTCCATCCCTGGAGGTGTTGAGGTCAGGTTGGATGGGGCCCTGGGCAGCCTGGGCTGCTGTGAAATGTGGAGGTTGGTGGCCCTGCATGCAGCAGGGGGTTGGAGCTTTGTGATCCTTGAGGTCCCTTCCAACCCAAACCATTCTGTGATTCTGTGATTCAGTGGAGCATCCTAGGATCCGGTTCAGTTTGTTGGGCTGCCCAGTGGCTCTCTGCTCAGCTCTCTGCTCAGTAGCTGTAGGAAATGGTGAGTAAATGCAGCCAGCGTGGTCTCTGCCCAAAATACTGCAATGTATTTGAGGTTTTGTTGGCTTTGTGGTTCGTCAGCTTTAAGGATACAAACTGCAAGAGAGCTCCTGGGGGAGAGAGGTTGGGGCAAACGGTTGGGATCATAGAATGGATAGAATCACAGAATGGCCTGGGTTGAAAAGGAGCACAATGATCATCTGGGTTCCAACCCCCTGCTGTGTGCAGGTCGCCAACCAGCAGCCCAGGCTGCCCAGAGCCACATCCAGCCTGGCCTTGAATGCCTGCAGGGATGGGGCATCCACAGCCTCCTTGGGCAACCTGTTCCACTGCCTCACCACCCTCTGGCTGAAAAACTTCCTCTAATATCCAACCTAAACCTCCCCTCTCTCAGTTGAAAACCATTCCCTCTTATCCTATCACCATCCACCCTCCTAAACGGCCATTGCCCCTCCTGTTTATTTGCTCCTTTCAGATATTGGAAGGATGTGTCAAGGAGGTGGTAAAAGGAATGATGGTGGTGAAATCAGACCTTTCTTACGGAGGAGAGTACAGAGAACAGGCCAGGTCAGCTTTCATAGAACCATAGAATGGCCTGGGTTGCAAAGGAGCACAACGCTCATCCAATTCCAACCCCTGCTGTGTGCAGGGTCACCAACCAGCAGCCCAGGCTGCCCAGAGCCACATCCAGCCTGGCCTTGAATGCCTGCAGGGATGGGGCTTTACTTCCACTGACCTCCACTGAAAGACATCGTACAGGAGATTGAAGGCGTGTCAGATCATTGAAAAGTGGCACAGTAACATCAGGTCTGGAGGAAACTGAAGCCACGGTGATCTGAGCAGCAGTAGAGATAAAGCAAAGACAAAACCAAGCTTCTTTTCCCTTCTCTTGGCAGACAGGAAGGCAGCTCTGGAGGCGGTGATGAAAACGTTGGGACCCGGCTTTGTGGCAGAGTTCAACAAGCACAAATCATCACAGGCGTCCACACCTGGAGCATCGGGCTCAGCGAAGTCAGCGCCCTCTCATGGCGCAGCAGGGAAGGTGCCTGGGAATGGGAAGAAAACCCCAAAAACGAGCGTTGCTGTGAAGGCTGTGAAGAAGGACGCGGTTCCTCTGCCTGCATCCGGCTCCTCCCCTCAGAGTGATGAATTGCCCCAAGAGAAGGAGGTGGAAGAGGAGGAGGAGGACTCACCTGCAGGGCCCAGCAGGCCTCGTGCTGCTCCGTATAACCGGGTGATTATTGATGTTGTCCTCTGCCGTTCTTGGTAGTGCCTGGCCTCTGATGCTGGGAGATAGCACTGAAAGGAGGGCTGTGGGGCTGAGCAGCTCCTCGCCCATACAGCCCGGACAGCTGGGGTGGCAGAGATGCGTAGCTCTAGATCGAAGCAGGAAGGCTGTGTGTAGCTGTGTGAGCTCAGCAGTGCTGTGCGGTGCCTCGTAGTGCTGTGCGCAGTGCTGCTGTCCCTGCCCGTGGCGTTTTGGCAGCAGGACGATCTGTGAGCGAGCTCCCTTCCAGCTCAGACATGCTCCATTTGGTGCAGTGGGTTTGCCCTTGTGCCCAGAAGGCCAAACCTCGAGCACTGCAGCACGCTGAGTGGTCTGTCTGCTTTGGGCTCAGGGCGAGCTCTGCTGCGGGGCACGTCCTCCTGCCTCTTGTTGGAGTACACGTGGAAAGTGCTGATCTTTAGTTTGTCTTCAATGTGCAGCTGTTGAGAGAGGAACTGCTGAACTGTGGGACGGTCCTTCAGATCTCCAACTTACCAGACGATGGCTTTTCAGACCAGGACATCAAAAAGATCGTGCAGCCTTTCGGCAAAGTCAGCGACCTGATCGTGCTCCGCTCCAGGAACAAGGTCAGTCCCCTGCCAATGGAACGGGCAGAACTGAAAACCTCTTTCTGGATCCTCAGCTCATCCTTCTGGGTAGGAGTTCGACATCAGAAATGGGCTGTGTGGTTTAGCTGGGGGTGTGCACTGCTTTACTGCGTGGTGCTGCACGAGGAGCTGGGCTGCTTAATCAGGCTTCAACAACGAACATAGATTGGAACACGGGAGGTTGTGAGCAGGTCCTGCAAAGAGCTGCAGCAATCAAGGCTGACGGTGCCTTTGTTTTAGGCCTACTTGGAAATGAACTACAAGGAGGCAGTGATAGCAGCTGTGAAATATGGTGAAACTGTGCCAGTGCTGGTGAATGGGAAGCAGGTGAAAATCAGCGTCGCAGAGAAGCCCAAAGCATCTCCCAGCCAGGTAGTGGTGCTGCTGAGCACTGCGTGTGTTTGGTTTGCTGTTTTGATCCCCCATTCCAGCTTGATGCTTTTCTCAGTTAAATTGCCATCTGCAGGGGTTTAACAGTGAGAGGAGCAAGCTGTGTGAATGGGGCACTGACGTTCCTCTTTCTGCCTCCTCCAGGCCAAGACAAGTGTCAAAAAGAAGACTCGGACCATCAAGAAAGCGGCCCCAAGCACCAAGTGAGTCCTGCCATTGCCTCCATCGGTGTCCCTGCTCCTTAGAACCATTGCAAACTAAACGGATTCGCGTTTTCTTTTTGAGTTTTGCTGGTTTGGGAACGTGTTTAGCTGCTCACATTCAGCAGTTGTATTTGAAACTCAGTTTTCTTTATTTTTTTCCCCTCCTGCTCTTAATAGAAAACACCCAACCACCTCCACCGCCACCACCAAGACAACAAAAACGATTGCAGGTGAGGTTTTGTCCACCTCTCATCTGTGATACCTCCACTGTTGCCTTCTCAATTTGTTCCCATCTCTCTGGTTTTCTGTGAGTGCCTTTTTCCAGTGAAGTGAGAGATGTACTGGGCTGTCCATCCCAGCGCCTTCCTTGGGTGGAGCCCTACTGTACTGACTTGAAACAGCAGCCCACAAAAACCCTCAGGCACCACCAGGAGAGGCAGTAATTAATCTGTGCCTGTACTCTGTAACTTCAGCTGTTTGTGTTCTGTCTGTGGTAACACGTGGCACTTCATCCTCCATCAACGAATAGTTCACAGCCCTGAAAGGAGGAGGAAGCAAACCCTCTGCAGCAGTTTGGTCAGCAGAAGCTGAGATGAGCTCAGCACCAAAGCTGCTGTACTTTTGGCTTTCCTTCATGACTGCTGTTGGTTACCATCCAGGTTCAGTTTTGGTGCTTTTTGGCCATGGCTGCTGCAGATTGAGCTCTTCTCTGTGTGTTTCCACGCTCTCTGGTTTGAATGTTCACAAATGTAAGACCTGAGAGATAAGCACTCCTACTGACTTGTGGCTGGATGTTCTGCCTAGGCAAAAAGGAGAAAACCAAGAAGCCCGTGGGGACCAAAGAGAGTAAAGCCAAGACGACTTCAGACACTGCAGGTAAGACAAAGGAGATCACACAGGGCTCTGGGGGCTGGAGGAGGGGGGTGGTGCTGGGGCTGCTCCTGTGGGCACGTTTCCTCCTTCGCAGCAGTGAGCGGGGATTTGCAGCAGGACATCTCCAGCACTGGGCTCACAGCTCTGCTCTGTGGAGCGCACGGAACTGAAGAACCCTTTTTTCTGCTGCTTCCTTCCAGACCAGTCAGAAGAAAATGAATCAAAAGAGCTTCAGAGCTCACCAGAGAGTGGGACGGAAATTGAGGAAATCGAGGAAGGTGAGCTGGTCGAACCCGGGAGTCCTGCAGAAGGGGACGATGGCGTCACGGAGCCCACAAAGGCAGGAGAGGCTCAGTCCAAAGCAGTGGGCAATCCTGCACCGTTACCGGGTAATCCTGCTGTTAGAACTTTGCTTCTTGTCAATGAAGTTTAATGCTGTGATATCTGGGGATTTTATTTGACTGTACTTTTGTAGAGAAAGCCCAGGTGCTTCAGGAGGTGCCGGTGGGCTCGGATGGGCAGAAGGAAGCTTTAATTGATGGAGGTAAGCTGCAAACTGACAGGTTCCTTTCTCATTTCTGTCCTGAATCTCTGTGCTGTGGTGAATTAAAGCAGCACAACGTCGAGGTGTTTGTTTGGTCTTCCTTAAGACTGTTCTTCCTGAGAGCTCTTGCACGTGGCTCTCTTGTTTGTCACCACGACAGCAGTGATAAAATGTTGAGGATAACACCAGATGTTCTTAGAGCTCTGCTGCAGCTGAAGAGGTGTGCACAGCTACTGAAGTAACACCCCTCTCCTGTTTGTTTTATTGAATAGAAGCTTCTGCAGTGACTGTGAAGAGCGAAGAAGCAGCAGAGCTGGGCAGCAAGGTCAGTGTGATGGGGCTCCGCTCTGGAGTGCAGGCCTGGGGCTGCTTCCCTGCTCGTCTGCTGCCTGCAGGCCTCTGGTTGAAATGCTCTGCTGATTTCTTGTGAGGAAGGGCATCTTTGCTCCTGGCTGCCTGCACTTTGGCAGATGCTTGGCCTTTCCCAGAGAGGCTGTGGATGCCCCATCCCTGCAGGCATCCAAGGCCAGGCTGGATGTGGCTCTGGGCAGCCTGGTCTGCTGGTTGGCGACCTGCACACAGCAGGGGGTTGGAACTGGGTGAGCACTGTGGGCCTTTGCAACCCAGGCCATTCTGTGATCCTTCCCCACGGTCTGCCCACTCCTGCTCATTGCCTTTCCAGCTGTTCCCACCTGGGGTTGGAGGAGGAGCAGTGACACTTCCCTTTGTTTGCAGGAAGCTGATGACGTATGCGTGGTTCTGGTTTCAAACCTGCCTGAGAAAGGATATTCAGTGGAGGAAGTTTCCAACCTGGCAAAGCCATTCGGAGGGCTGAGGGATGTGTTAATTGTGTCATCTCATAAAAAGGTATCACACTCGTTTGGGGACGTTCCTACTGACACAAGCAGCAAATACGCCTTTAATGGACGTAGTGTGGCAAACATTGGTCTGAGGTGGCTTTGTTAAATGGCTTTGTTAAGTGGCAGCCTTTGTTCATTGTGTTGCTTTCTTCCTTTTAAAAGGCGTATCTTGAAATCAACAGAAAATCTGCAGAATCCATGGTGAAGTTTTACACCTGCTTTCCCATGACGCTGGATGGGAATCAGCTGTGCATCACTTTGGCACCTCAGCATAGGAGTGTAAAAGATGAAGTAAGTGCAGAATGTGCTGATGTCGTGTGCTGTGTGCTGACCCTGGAGTGCAGAGCAAGGTTCTGCGTTGGGCTGACAGTTCTGTCCTGTCCTGGTGAAGACCAGTTATGTTCAGTGTCTTTTTTGTTCCCCATGGCCTGATGTTAACATGGCACGGGTGTCACAAATGCGCATTGTGCTCATTTTGTTAATTAAGCAGGCAGAAAGATGTCATTAGCATTAGGCTGTGTGTGACTGCTGCCTGGCTGCTGCTGGTGAAGCTGTGTTTTGCATTTCAATCTTACAGCTTTTCTTTCCCCCCTTCCAGGAGGCGATATTCACTGCTATCATCAAAGACTCTGACCCTAAGGTGAGTTGCTGCCAGTCCAGCTGTAAAAGTGCACTCAGCTTCCTCCGGGCTAAAATGGGAGCTGGCTGACTTATCTGAGACTGCTCTGAATTAAATGTTTCTGTATGCCTTCGTGGGCCAACCAGCCAGGAGTAAATGCTGGCTGTAGTGTGGGAGCGATGGATGCCTTCCATGGCGCTCCCCTCCCCTGCCCTGCAGGCACTGCTGAGGTTGAGGCCCATCCCCTGTCTTTAGGTGAATGCTGAGATGGTGCAGCAGCAGTTTGTGCACCTGGGGAACTTACCAGAGGAAGGGTACAGAGAATTCGAGGTGGTCTGCGTGGGGCTGCGCTTTGGGAAGGTCGATCACTACGTCGTGCTGAAGAACAGGAACAAGGTAAGCAGTTCTCTGTGCTGTGCAGCACCACCTTACAACAAAAACACTGGGCTTTTCTTCTCACTGCCAGCACTGTTTGGCTAACAACAGATGCAGAAAGGTCATAATGGCTGCTGCGTGCTTTGTTTTATTCATCCAATATTTCATGATAGAGCTGGAAAGCTCTGATCCCGCAGTGCCTGATGGTCTCAGGGTAAGGAGCTGGGAGCTCTGCAGTGTGAGTGCAGTCTGGTTATTTTCATGGCCATACCCTTCAGCTTGTCCTGCAGTACAGAAATAAGATAGAAGAGCACTGTTTGAAGCTTGTCTTCCTTTGTTTCAGGCAATCCTGCAGCTGGAGAGTCCCAAGGCTGCCAGGTCCATGTACTGCTTCCTGAACCAGTACTCGTACACCATGGGGGAGCACACCCTGACCTGCTCCTTGTCCCCCGGCAGGCAGCAAGCTGATGTAAGCTTTCTTTTCTCATTCTTACCTTATTGTGGCACAGAACAACCTTTCCCCAAAGAGCAGCCAGCGGGGTAACGTTGGTTTTGCATGAAGCATTTGCTGCTGTGGATGAGAGGGAGAGCTGGGTGAGAGCCTTTGTGCCGGAGCGTGGTCAGGATGCAGTGCTGTGTGCTTGGCCTCCATGCCTGTCTCTCTTTTACAAACATTTGTTGGGTCTTTTTTGACTGATGAAATATTCCTTAAGGAAGGATGAGGAGAGAAGGGAAGAGAGCAGGAAAGCACCTCCTTACTGCAGGTTAGAAAGGGGTTGATGGCTGAAAGGAATGGAGAAGCTCCATTATTGCTTGATTTTGTCTTCCAGCAGTTTGGCTACATTTGGTCCTTTTGCTTCAAGGCTTGGCTGCTCTGTCAGCATCACCTGTGGGCGGCAGCTCCTTCTGGTTTAGTTCCTCCGATAAATAAATTTCCCTCTGTAAACAAAGCAGTGATGCTTTATTTCACACAGAGGTGGTGAGGCAGTGGAACAGGTTGCCCAAGGAGGCTGTGGATGCCCCATCCCTGCAGGCATTCAAGGCCAGGCTGGATGTGGCTCTGGGCAGCCTGGGCTGCTGGTTGGTGACCTGCACACAGCAGGGGGTTGGAACTGGATGAGCATTGTGGGCCTTTGCAACCCAGGCCATTCTGTGCCATTCTGTGATGCCAACCTGTGTGGTTGGAGCTCAGCTGGGCTCTGTCAGTGGGACAGCCTGCAGACTGCCTTGTAGAATGCTGTTAGGAAAGAAATCTCAGTGCTTTTTTCAGGATCACTTGGCCTTGTGCTACAAGCAGATGGCTGCAGAGCTTGGGTGGGTGCTTGTGTTTTTTCAGAAGTTATTTCATTTTAGGTAGTTCTGTATCACAGAAAACAGAGTTAGCGAGTTTTATAGACCGTAATTCTACCCAGACCCACCTCAGAAGGTGAGGCAATAAAAGCACAGCGATGCACTGCACGTGTTGACATCAGCAGCATTTCCTGCATGGCCTCGTGCCTCTGCTTGCACTCTCGGCTGTAGAGCAGCGTGGGCCCGGGCTGTGAGTGCTCTGTGGTGTGAGTGCTGCGCTGGTGCTCCTGGAAGCCACAGGTACTGAAGCCCACTTTTACTTTGCAGCCTGAAGCTGTGAAAAAAGAAGTGAAGAAGGAGGAGCCGAGCAGAGGAAGGTAAGCCTTGCAGGTGGGGTTCGTTCTGAACGGCACGGACAGCTGAGATGAGACGGGTGCTCTGTGAGCAGGTGTGAGGGGGAGAGGTGCAGTGAGAGCTGTGTGGGTGGGCAGTGGGGGAGGTGGGCTGCAGTCCCGTTCTGCAGGCAGTGTGCAGAGATGTGTTAATAACCACGGCCAGGGTTTTGTCACAGGCCCTGGAAGGTGTGCTTGAATTCCCATTGGTGAGATGCTTCTCTTGTGTCAAACCGAGGGCTGTTCTGCGCTGTGTCACACGGTGCTCTCCTCTGTCAGAGCTCCTGGCTCTGCTCTTTCCGTTCCCAATGCTATAAATACCCTGCAGCTTCCTCCTTTAACTTATTAAGCTCTGCTTCGTGCTGTGATGCAGGTGCCTAAGTTGATTTTCCAAATGTTTGGTGCTCTGTTAACATCAGAACTGGGAAGTGGAGATTTTGGTGTGGTCCGTTAAAAACTGAGTTACAGGCATTGCTCGTGGTAAAACCTCTCATGGTGGAGTAACTGTTGGTTGGTTTTTGTCTTGGTTCTGTTTTGGGAACGCTTCTGTAAGGGGGTGGAGCATCACAAGGGCTCCTGGTGATGAACATGGCTGAAAACAGTGTGCGACTCAAACCTGTATCTGAAGGAGTTTTGTCCTCATAGCACCAACACAGATTTCCCTCCCAAGGGTCTTCATGTGATAGCATCACACCACTGCTGTCCGCCACTGCATTTCCACAAAGCTGTTTCTCTCAGCCCCTGACTTCATGCAGCTTCCCCTGGTGCTGGGAAGCACTGAGTCCTCTGTGCAGTGGGGCAGGTGAGCCCTCGGGCTGTGCACTGCTACTCCTAAACCAGAGCGTTGTGCTCCCACTGCTGCGCAGCTCCTCTTCCTGCAGGTGAGGATCTGCACGTTCTCCTTCTGGGGCAGCCCTCCCTGGGAGGCAGACGTTACTTCAAACACTGTTCTGTTTGTGGGACCTCATCATGGTTTCCTGCAAGAGGTGGAGCAGCACAGAGTTCCGCCCTGCTTACCCTCAGCATTGCAGCTCTCTCCAACAAAGGTCCATCAGCTTTCAGAAGCATGCTTTCCCCCAGCCCCGTGGCTGGGGCTGCTGCCCATTTCCAGGCATGCTGATGCATTTTGTTGTTTTCTCTTTGTTTCTTTGCTCAGCTCAAATAGCTGAAACCTTTCGTCACCCTGAGCTGACGTGGGCTGTGGCTCCACTGTGGCACAGAGGGTGGCAGAGGCACAACCTGCGTATGCTGCTTGCTGTAAGTGCTGTACTCTGCATTCCTTGCAGGAATGGAGGCCAAGCAGGGCTCAGGTAGCACTGAGTTGAGCTTCCCGTGCAGCAGTGATGCTCCCACAGGGCTCAGGGCTGTCTGGGTGATGTTTTCCTGCCAGACATGTGAGACCTCAACACAGGGGCCTGCAGGATGCTCAAACAGAAGAGAAAACAACCCGTTTTGCTTTTAGAATACAGTAGGTATTTAACCAGCAGAGGTTTTGTGCTGTCCCTGCAGCAGGAGCAGCAGCTCAGCCCAGCTGCTTACAACTGTGGTGCGTTTTGAACCCCAGGACGTGCCAGGGTGACAGGCTGTGTCTGTGCACCATGGCTGAGCAAGCGGGTGTTGCTCGGCCTCTCCCTCCTTCCTTTGGCATTTCACAGCAGCAGAGTACAGTGCCTGTGGGTCTGACCCAAGGATTTTAAGTGTTTGCCACTTTTCATCCCTCTGCCTCCTTACGTTGTGTGTTCATCTTGGAGCCTCAGCATTTCTCTCAGCACTGACCCCGTTTTATCTATCCTTGTGTTTCTTTGATGACTCCACGCTGAGGGCGTAGCCGTAATAACAGCTTTTCTTGTTCCATTTCTGCCAGGTCTGTACAGACAGACTTTTTTCTTTCTGCTCTTCATTCACGTGCCCAGGCTCTACAGAGCCGTGGTGCAGCCTGCTCTGTTGTGCACGTGCTTGTTTCAGCACCCAGCGACACTGCTGGGATCACAGAATGGCACAGAATGGCCTGGGTTGCAAAGGAGCACAGTGCTCATCCAGTTCCAACCCCCTGCTATGTGCAGGTCGCCAACCAGCAGCCCAGGCTGCCCAGAGCCACATCCAGCCTGGCCTTGAATGCCTGCAGGGATGGGGCATCCACAGCCTCCTTGGGCAACCTGTTCCAGTGCCTCACCACCTCTGGCTCAAAAACTTCCTCCCCCTAAAACCCAACCCGATGTTAAAAAACCATCGGGCTCTTTGCTGCTGGAAGTGTGCTGGAGGTGAGTGATCACAGAGCCCTCAAATGGAGCAGAACTTGTGCTGTCCTCAGAGGTACCAAAGCCATGGTGCCGGGCTGTTGGCTGTAGCTGCGCCTTCAGCCGGGACCTGAGCTGCTGCATGGGCTCACAGCAGCACAGAGATGGGGCACGTGGCGCTGAGCGCAGCCTTGGGAGCTCTGAGTCCTGGTGATACAACAGGGGTTGGCTGCACCGGGGCTCACGTAGAACAAACCAGCTGTTTGCCTCCATCCTTTAATTGCTTTAACACTGGTAGGTGAGACTGCCAAGTGCTGGGCGCGGACGCAGCAGTGAATGGCACGCCATTGGCACCAAGAGGGTACTGCTAACTCCTGATTTCTCAACGTAGTTTGATTGCTTCTGTGTTTTTTTTTGTTTTTTTTAAATACATTTAGCTCTAGCTTGAAAAAATATGCAGAGGGATCAGGAGTGGTGCAGACAGCAGCTGCTCATCCTGCAGTAGAGCCCAGCGTGGTGAAGAAAGAACCCATTTCCATCCCTCCTGTCGAGGACGAGCTGCCAGTGGTGAAGACAGAGCCTTCAGAGTCGCACCTGGAAGGAGCACAGAAGGATTCTGCTGCAGGACCGGCGGAACAAACCAGCAGGAAGGCAGGGGCTGAGCTCATCGATGAGCCCATCGGATCAGCTGGGGCCGAATTACCCGCAGCAAAGCCAGAAGAGAAGCTGCCGCCTCCTCCCAGCACGGGAAAGGAGGAGGTGATTACAGACGACGCAGCCTCGAAGCTCCCTGTGCCTGCAGTTGGATCCACGGCACAGCAGGGCAGGGTGCTGGGAGCTGAAGGGCCGGGTGCTGGAGAGCTGCTGGGAGCAGCTGACCCTGTGCCATCCAGCGCTGCCGCCCCGCTGGCAGCAGGGAGGACGTCGGGGGCTGTCCCCAAAGCTGTGCCTGCAGAGATGGGCTCATCTGTTGTCCCACACAGAAACCTGAAGGCTGACGCTGCCAAAAAGGCACGTGTTAATGATGTGGTGAAAACAGAACGTGAAAAGCAGAGGGCTCCAGCAGCAGAGGTGAAACCTGAGCTTGAGGCTGGGGCGGCACCGGGCAGGACGCTGGCTGGAGATGGAACTGGAGTGGACGTGGAGGTGAGGGCAGAAGGGGCCGTGCTCCATGGTGGCACTGCTGGGGAGGAGAGCTCCCAGCTGAAGTCTGCAGCAGAGGTGGAGAAGAAACGCGAGCAGTGTGTGGCTGAGGTTGGGGCTGCCGTGGAGAACAGCAGTAAGAACGTGAAGGAAAAGAAGGGAAGTTTAAGCAAAGCGCCTCAAAGCAAGGAAGCGAGGCCAGCAAAAATGAAAGAAGCTGTCAAAGCTGCCGCATCGAACTCCTCTTCGTCCACCAAGGAGCCTTCCTCTGCTCCTAAAGTAATTCTGAAGGCAGAGGCGTCTGTTCCTGATACCTTGAAGCCGAGCGATACGGTGCAGAGAAGGAAAGCTGCCCTGTGCAAAGGAGAGGAGCAGGCGGCTTCCTCCAAAGCCAGGTCCCAGGGAGCTGCAGCGGGGCAGAAGAAGGCATTAAAAGAGGAAGGTCAGCCCAGAGCCAGCGCGTCTCAGCCAAGCGGCTCTGGAAGGGGTGGCAGTGGGAGGAACGCATCCCAGCAAGAGAAGGACTCGCACGTGGAGCCGAGGGCTGGTTCAAAGCAGTCCCAGGAGGGGGAGAGCAGGTCGTCCAGCGCGAAGAAAGACAGCAGCAGCACTAAGGTGAGGAGGGCAGGAAGGCTGCTAACTAACTGTGCTTTTCTCACGTGTTGAGCACGGGGCAGTGGGGCTGAGTTCCCCTTCCCCGTCCTTAAACCACTCTGCTTTGGGCCAGCGGCCGCATTGGAGTCACACAAGAGCTGTAACAAATGCAGGGCAAAACATGCAGGTTTGAAACTGCTTGGATAAAATAGCAGGAGGGTCCTTCCTGAAGCAGGTCTGCACCTCGTGTCGTCTGATGTCTCTGGATTGGTTCTGACTGGGAATCCTCGTCCTTCTGTGAGCTGTGGTGGCTGTGCTGAGCCCTGCACAGAGCCGGGTTGCTGGAGGAGGTGGCTGAGCTGTGGCTCCATGCCTGGGCTGCCTGCTGGTGGCTGCCTGAGCTGCCTGAGCTCTGTTTGCCGAGACATGGCCCGAAGCAGCAAACCTGGACAGCTTGAAAAAGCGAAACAAAAAAAGCAAAATTTATTAAGATGAATTTTTAAGTTATCTTTTTCTTGTGGACAGCTTCGTTGCCGTCACCAATTTGACATGAACTCCTGTCTCACCCTGCAGGTTTCCACTGGAGGCAGTACGAGAACGTCCAAAAGCAGTGGCAGCAGCAGCACAAAGCAGAAGGAGGTGAGTGCTGGTGGGGGCTGAGCTCCACATGTGGGTTACCTGGGGTTCCTGAGAGCCTGGTCCCCAACCACCCACCTGAGATTTCTTACCGTCGCATCTGTGAGAGGTGCAAGGGAGGTTGAAGGCTCTTATAAACAGTTCTGTAGGACAGGAGGAGATCAGAACTTCTCCATCCACGTTCCCCTTCCACGCAGAGGTATTTCCCAGGGGCTCTGGCTGGGTTGTGCCTCCATCCCTTCCTCCATCCATCCCACATGGGATGGAGATCCTGCCCTTGGTCTCCGTTTTGGTGTGAAGAACAGCCTGGAGCTGATGGGCTCAGCTCTCAGAGTCAGTGCTTCTGCCTTGGCCTTAAAGTTCTGCCCTAGCAGGGCTTTCTCCCTCTTCCTGTGTTGGGCACCATCAATACTCGATGGTGGGACAGAAAGTTTTGCAAAAAAAAAAAAAAAAAAATTCCAAATCATACACTGAAGAAATGGAAGTAGGAACGTGGGGCTGTGGGAGGGAGGACCACCCTGGAGGCAGTCAGGAGTTCACTGCATTTCCTACAGGTGAATGCTGAGATCTGGGGCATCTGCTTGGTTGGTTTGATGGATGTTTGCCTGGTTGTGCCTCCTTCCCTTCCCACTTCCCTTCTTCCTCCTTCCCTTCTTCCTCCTTCCCTTCTTCCTCCTTCCCTTCTTCCTCCTTCCCTTCTTCCTCCTTCCCTTCTTCCTCCTTCCCTTCTTCCTCCTTCCCTTCTTCCTCCTTCCCTTCTTCCTCCTTCCCTTCTTCCTCCTTCCCTTCTTCCTCCTTCCCTTCCATATGGGATGGGGATCCTGCCCTGGTTGGTTGTGTCTCCAACCCTTCCTTCACCAGTCCCACATGGATTGGGAAGCCTGCCCTGGTTGGGTTGTGCCTCCATCCCTTCCTCCATCCATCCCACGTGGGATGGGGATCCTGCCCTGGCTGTTGTGTGTCCATCCCTTCCTCCATCCATCCCACATAGATGGGGATCCTGCCCTGGCTGTTGTGTGTCCATCCCTTCCTTTGGCTGCCCTGTGGGTGCCTCCCACTGAGCACGGAGGCGGTGGGGTCGCTGCGCAGTGCCGCACTCGGTTAAACCCGTGCTTTTCCCCTTCCCAGGAAGAAGAGCTGTTCCCATTCAACCTGGACGAGTTTGTTACTGTGGACGAGGTGATAGAGGAAAGCGAATCCCCCGTTAAAACACAGCACAGTCAGCCCAAGGGGAAGAGGAAGGAGTGTTCCAGGAGCACCTCGGAGCCCAGCTCCAAGAGGAGGAAGGAGAGGAGCTCCCCGCAGCGCCTCGCCGAGAGCCAGCTGTCCTTCGTCATGTTGGATGAGATCGGCGAGGAGGAGGAGGAGGCTGGCGCGCAGCTGGGGATGCTGGTGGTGGACGAGGTGGTGGAGGAGGAGGAGCTGATGGCCGAGGTGGGCAAGGAGCCGCGGGTGCTCCTCACTTTGGATGAGCTGCAGGAGCCGGGCGGCTCGCGGAGGGACGGCTGCGCTTTGGAAGGGCGGCGTTTGAAGCCGGAGCCTTTGGTGACTGTGGATGAAATCGGGGAGGTGGAGGAGCTGCCGCTGAATGAGCCCACGGAGCTGAGCGGGGAGGAAAAGCAGAAGGAGGAGGAGAAGGGCGGCGCTGAGGATCCCTGCCAGGTGCCCGACGATCCCAGCGCCTTGGTGACGGTGGATGAGATCCGCGAGGACCACGAGGACGACGGCGCGGCGTGGGATGAGGCCAACGAGGATGAAGATGATTTCCTGGCTGATTTCAACCGTCTGAAGGAGGAGCTGAACTTTGTTACGGTGGACGAGGTTGGGGAGGAGGATGAGGAGGAAGAAAGCGCTTTGCCAGGGGAAAACCCAAAGGAAGGTAAAGACAAGGAGGAAAATGCTGCTGCTGTGGGACCAGAAGAAGAAATGGCTGCCGTTGCAGGACCAGAAGAGGAGGACATTGTTGCTGTTGCAGGGCCAGAAGAGATGGAAGTTCTGGGCAGTGCTCATCCAGAGGAAGAGGAAAGTGCAGCCTCCAAATCGAAAGGTGAGGAGCTGCTGGTAGCTGCCAGAGGGGAGCAGGAATCGGAATGACTGTGTGGGGAAGGGACAAAGGGAGATGCGTGGGGATGAGAGGAGAGTTGCAGAATGGGTCTGTGTGCAGTGTGCAGTCAGGAAAGGGTTAAGAAAGGTGTAAGGGAGCCGGGAGGGGAGAGCTATAGATAACCCAGGGAGCTGCAGGCTGTGACATCCGAGCCCAGCAGGCAGGCAGGGGCTGAAGGATGGCTGAGCCTGCTGTGCTGGGAGCCAGAGCAGGGCTGGAACACCTCTGCTATGGGGACGGGGAGGGAGCTGGGGCTGTGCAGCATGGAGAAGGCTCAAAGGAGACCATGCAGTGGTCTTCCAGACCTGAAGGGGCCTATGTGAAAGCTGAGGAGGGAATTTATAAGGGCAGGTAGTTGACAGGATGAGGGGAAATGGCTTTAAACTTAACGGGGGTAGATTTAGACTGGGTAATAGGGAAGGCATTCTTTGTGAGGAACAGGTTGCCCAAGGAGGCTGTGGATGCCCCATCCCTGCAGGCATTCAAGGCCAGGCTGGATGTGGCTCTGGGCAGCCTGGTCTGCTGGTTGGCGACCTGCACACAGCAGGGGGTTGGAACTGGGTGATCATTGTGCTCCTTTGCAACCCAGGCCATTCTGTGATTCTATGTGAAGCACTGAACAGGTTCCCCATTGAGGCTGTGGGTGCCCACAAATGCTGTTTCCCGCATCCCAAAGGCCAGGACAGCCCTCAGCTCACTGCCATCCTTTTCAGATCTGGATTACCTCCTCCCCAAGGCCGGCTTCTTCTGCCAAATCTGCTCCTTGTTCTACTCAGATGAGACCTCAGTGAAGAATCACTGCCGCACGGCGCTGCACCAGCAGAACGCAGAGGTGAGCTGGGGGCTGGGGGGGCTGCACAGGGCTGGGGGGGCTGCACTGAGCTGGGGGGGCTGCCCACTCACTGTGCCCTTCTTCCAGCAGAGGTTCATGGCCACACAGGAGGAGGAGAGCAGTGGGGCTGAGCACAGCCCGAGGTGACGGGAGGAGAGGAGAGGAGCCTCCATCCTTCCATCCTTCCATCCCATCCAGCGTGGGGCCCGGCTGCCTTCGTGTGCTCTGTTGGTGTTGTACAGAGCCAGACTGAGACACCCACGGGGGGGGAGAGGGGGTGGCTTTGGTTTGTGCCCCAAAGCATCGGGGTGCTGGGGAGCTGCTCCCCCCCCCCCCGCCATAAACACCCTCCTTGTACAGCCCCCAAGGCCTCGTGTGTGCTGTGCCTCCCCCTGCCCCCCACCCTGCCCCACCTGGGGTCCTGGAGTTGGTTCAGTGCACTCCACGCATCACCTGGGGGGGGTCCCTTATGCCTGCCTGCACCCCTGCCTGCTGGGGGGGGGCTCTGGTTTCTATTGGGACCCCCATCTCCTGAGCATCCCATCACGTCTGGGGGGCCCTGCAGTGCTCTGGGTGATCCATGGCTTGTGCCCAAGTTTCCTACGCGTGCTGTGGGTCTTCAGTTCATCTTGGGGTGGGGTCCGTTATGCTTGCCTGCACCCCCCCAGCTGCTGGAGGGAGGGCTCTGGTTCCCACTAGGCCCCCCATCCCTGGGAGCATCATGGAGCATCTCATCGCCCTGGGGGGGGACCCGATGCTCTCCAGGGCCGTGCAGCCATCCGTGGCCTTGTGGCCGTTTGCTGTGCACGCTGTGGGGCTCCAGCTCATCATTTACTACTCCTGCTGGCTGTTACTACTCCTGCTGGGCTGCCACGAGTCCACGGGGCCGGATGAGATCCACCCAGGAGCCCTGATGGCCCTGGCGGAGCTGATAGCCGAGCCGTTTGCCGCTATCTACCGGCGCTCCTTGTTGACGGGTGAGGTCCCAGAAGACTGGAGGCTTGCCAACGTGACTCCCATCTCCAAGAAGGGCTGTAAGGAGGACCCGGGGAACTGCAGGCCTGTTAGCCTCACCTCGGTGCCAGGAAGGCAGCTGGGGGATGAAGCCTAGCCAGCATGGGTTCACCAGCAGGTCCTGCTTGGCCAACCTGATCTCTTCTGTAATCCAGTGACCCGCCTGGTAGACGAGGGAAGGCAGTTGATGCAGTGTGCCTAGACTCAGCAAGGCTTTGACGTGTCTCCCACAGCATTTTGCAGAAGCTGGCAGCCCGTGGCTGGGGCAGGTACGCTGTCGGCTGGGTCGGGAACTGGCTGGAAGGCAGCGCACGGAGAGCGGAGGTGAATGGAGCTGAATCCAGCTGGCAACCAGTGGTGTTCCCCAGGGTCGGTGCTCTGCAAGGTCTTTATTGACGACCTGAGGGCACTGAGTGCACCTCTGTAAGTTTGCGGATGGCACCAAGTTGGCTGGAAGTGTGGATGTGCCTGGGGGTGGCGAGGCCCTGCAGAGGGATCTGGACAGGCTGGAGAGCTGGGCTGAAGCCAATGGGATGAGGTTCAACAAGGACAAATGCTGGGTCCTGCACTTTGGCCACAACAACCCCAGGCAGCGCTACAGGCTTGGGGAGGAGTGGATGGAAGACTGTGTAGAGGAAATGGACCTGGGGGTGTTGATCGGTGCTCGGCTCAGCACGAGCCAGCAGTGTGCCCGGGTGGCCAAGAAGGCTGATGGCATCTTGAATTGCATCAGAGCCAGCGGGAACAGGGCAGTGATTGTCCCCTGTACGCAGCTCCGTCTCACTGCAAGGAAGGCAGCGAGCCCCTGGAGCGGGTTAAAGAAGGGAACAGGGCTGTGAGGGTCTGCAGCACAGGGCTTGTGAGGGGCGGCCGAAGGGCTGGGGTTCAGTGTGGAGAAGAGGCTCAGGGGAGACATCATGGCTCTCTACAGCCACCTGAACGGAGTGGGGACACCGTGGGACATGGAGAACCCCGATGGGACACTGGGACCCCAATGGGACATGGAGGACATTGAAGGACCTTGAGTCTGGAGAAGAGGAGGCTCAGGGGAGACCTCATTGCTCTCTATAGCTACCTGAACGGAGTGGGGACAGCATGGGGACCCAATGGGACATGGAGACCCAATGGGACATTTGGACCCCAATGGGACATGAGGACCCAGTGGGACATGGAGGACCTTGAGTGTGGAGAAGAGAAGGCTCAGGGGAGACCTCATTGCTCTCTATAGCTACCTGAAGGAAGTGGGGACACCATGGGGACCCAGTGGGACTTGGAGAACCTCGATGGGACACTGAGACCCCAATGGGACATGGAGGACCGTGAGTCTGGAGGAGGCCTGGGGGAGACCTTACTGCTCTCTGTAACTACCTGAAGGGAGTGGGGGCACCATGGGGACCCAATGGGACGTGGAGAACCCTGATGGCACACTGCGATCCCAATGGAACATGGGGACCCAATGGGACGTGGAGAACCTCAATGGGACACTGGGACCCCAATGGGACATGAGGGCCCAACGGAGCATGGAGGACTCCATTGGGACACTGGGACATCGATGGGACGTGGGGATCCAATGGGACATGAGGACCCAGGGGGACATGGAGGACCTTGAGTCTGCAGAAGAGGAGGCTCAGGGGCGACCTCATTGCTCTCTGTAACTGCCTGACACCCACGGGGGGGGAGGGGGGGTGGCTTTGGTTTGTGTCCCAAAGCATCGGGGTGCTGGGGGGCTGCTCCCCCCCCCCATCTGCCATAAACACCCTCCTTGTACAGCCCCCAGGGCCTCGTGTGTGCTGTGCCCCCCAGAATAGGACCCCCCCCATACGCCCCCCCCAAATGGGACTCCTGGGACCACTCCCATACTGAACCCCCCCTCTCCCCCCAGAATGAGACCCCTCCCATATACTGAACACCCAACCCCCTTCAGAATGTGACCCCACCCCATATAAAGCCCCTAGAATGGGACTCGTGGGACCCCCCCCACCATACAGACTCCCCCCCTCCCCCCTAAAATGCCCCCCCCCAAATGGGTCTCCTTGGAACCCTCCCATACTGAACCCCCCCAGAATAGAACCCCCCCCCCATACACCCCCCCAAATGGGTCTCCTGGGACCACTCCCATACTGAACCCCCCCCCGAATGGGACCCCACCCCATACAGCTTCTCCCCCCCCCCTCCCCCCCCCAAGTGGAACTTCTTGAGATCTCTCCCATACTGAACCCCCCCAAAATGGGACCCCACCCCATACAAACCCTCTTCCCCCCCCCCCCCCCCCCCCCCCCCCGCAAAATGGGTCTCTTGAGACCCCTCCCATACTGAACCCCTCCCCCAGAATAGGACCATACAGACCCCCCCCCAATTGGGACTCCTGAGATCTCTCCCATACTGACCCCCCCCCCAAAAATGTGCTCTGCCCATCTTCCCTTCGGGCTGCTCTTCCAGGGCACAAAGGGAGTGGGCAGCCCTTGGGGGGGGTTAAATAGGGGGGGGGGTTAAATAGGGCGGGGGGGGGTTAAATAGTGTGGGGGGGTACTAATGCTGCCGGGGAAACTGAGGCTGCTGCAGCAGGAGCAACCGAGGTGCGTTCCCCTTTAAGAGAGGCCGAAGGGGGTTGGGGGGGTGGGGGGTGGGGGGGGGGGGGGGGGGTGTGCCGCAGTGGGGGGGGTCGGGGAGGTGTGTGGGTGGGGGGGGCGGGTGCGGGGCGATGCTGCGGGTCTTCGTGCTGCACGCGGAGGAGCTCCGCACGCCGGACGCCGACATCAGCGATGCGTATTGCGGGGTCGTGTTCAGAGGTGCGGGGGTGTAGCGGGGGGGGGCGCGGGAGGGGGGGGTTGGGTCGTTGGGGTCGTGGAGGCTGCGGGGGCCCCCCCGGAGCTTTTGTGCTGGGGGCGGGGCTGTGGGGCCATGGAGGGCGCTGGGGGGGGGGGAACGATCTGAGGTCCGGTCGTGTCTGGGGGT
>JADANK010000422.1:0-56745 GCA_021292215.1 Lophura nycthemera | reverse complement strand
GGAGGATCCCAAACCCAATGGGGTGATCCCAAACCCAATGAGGTGATCCCAAACCCAATGGGGTGACCCCAAAGATAGGAGGATCCCAAACCCAATGAGGTGATCCCAAACCCAATGGGGTAACCCCAAACATAGGAGGAACCCAAACCAGTGGGGTGACCCCAAACCCAATGGGGTGATCCCAAACCAATGGGGTGACCACAAAGATAGGAGGATCCCAAACCCAATGGGGTGATCCCAAACCCAAAGGGGTGATCTCAAAACTAATGGGGTGACCCCAAAGACAGGAGGATCCCAAACCCAATGAGGGCGACCACAAAGATAGGAAGAACCCAAACCAGTGAGGTGACCCCAAACCCAATGGGGTGATCCCAAACCAATGGGGTGACCACAAAGATAGGAGGATCCCAAACCCAATGGGGTGATCCCCAAACCCAACGGGGTGACCCCAAAGACAGGAGGATCCCAAACCCAATGGGGCAACCACAAAGATAGGAGGACCCCAAACCAATGGGGTGACCCCAAATCCAATGGGGTGACCCCAAAGATAGGAGGATCTCAAACCCAATGGGGTGACCCCAAAGATAGGAGGATCCCAAACCCAATGGGGTGATCCCCAACCCCATGGGGTGATCCCAAACCCAATGGGGTGACCCCAAAGACAGGAGGATCCCAAACCCAATGGGGTGACCACAAAGATAGGAGGACCCCAAACTAAACGGGGTGACCACAAATCCAATGGGGTGACCTCAAAGATAGGAGGACCCCAAACTCAATGGGGTGATCCCATAGACAGAGGGGAACCCCAAACCAATGGGGTGACCCCAAAACCAATGGGTGACCCCAAAGCCAATGGACTGACCCCAAAGCCAGTGTGTCCCTTTGGGGACCCCCAGTTGCCCCCTGGCCCCACCAAAGGCCCCTCTGGGGACACGGCGATGCCCCCCGGACCCATTTGGGGTCTTCTGCACCTCCCCGTCCCCTACGGAGACCCCGACCCCCCCCCATTTTGTCCCCCCGCCCCCAAAACTCACGTTATCCAGCCATTGGTGCGCAGTGACGGCCACCTGCGTGCCCAGCGGCTTGGTGAGCACCAGCACGTCCCCGGGGACGGCGCTGTCGGGGCTGGGGGGGCACGGAGTGTGAGGGACCCCCAGAAGTGAGACCCCCAGCACCCCCTAAAATAAACAAACCCGAAGAAAAGCCCAGAAAACAGCCCCAAAAATCGGCCCCCCAGAGACGCGACAACACGACGGCCCCAAAAGGGCCCCAAAAGGGCTGAAAAAGCTCAGAAATTGCCCCAAAATGGAGCCCCAAAATGGAGCCCCAAAATGGAGCCCCAAAATGGAGCCCCAAAATGGAGCCCCAAAAGGGCTGGAAAAGCTCAGAAATCATCCCAAAATCAAAAGGGCTGGAAAAGCTCAGAAATTGCCCCAAAATGGCTGGAAAAGCTCAGAAATTGCCCCAAAAGGGAGCCCCCAAGTGGCTGGAAAAGCTCAGAAATCACCCCAAAACGGAGCTCCAAAATGGCTGGAAAAGCTCAGAAATTGCCCCAAAATGGAGCCCCAAAAGGGCTGGAAAAGCTCAGAAATTACCCCAAAATGGAGCCCCAAAAGGGCTGGAAAAGCTCAGAAATTGCCCCAAAATGGAGCCCCAAAAGGGCTGGAAAAGCTCAGAAATTACCCCAAAATGGAGCCCCCAAGTGGCTGGAAAAGCTCAGAAATCGCCCCAAAATGGAGCCCCAAAATGGCTGGAAAAGCTCAGAAATTGCCCCAAAACGGAGCCCCAAAGTGGCTGGAAAAGCTCAGAAATTGCCCCAAAACTGAGCCCCAAAATGGCTGGAAAAGCTCAGAAATCGCCCCAAAACAGAGACCCAAAATGGCTGGAAAAGCTCAGAAATTGCCCCAAAACAGAGCCCCAAAAGGGCTGAAAAGCTCAGAACTTGTCTCAAAATGGAGCCCCAAAATGGCTGGAAAAGCTCAGAAATTGCCCCAAAATGGAGCCCCAAAATGGCTGGGAAAGCTCAGAAATCGCCCCAAAATGGAACCTCAAAATGGCTGGGAAAGCTCAGAAATCGCCCCAAAACGGAGCCCCAAAATGGCTGGAAAGCTCAGAAATTGCCCCAAAACGGAGCCCCAAAAGGGCTGGAAAAGCTCAGAAATTGCCCCAAAACGGAGCCCCAAAAGGGCTGGAAAAGCCACCAAAAGCCGCCATTTTGGCACCATTTCACCCCATTTTGGCACCATCTCACCCCAATTTTGGCACCACCAAACCCAACTTTGTCACCGCCAAACCCCCAATTTTGGCACCGTTTCACCAAATTTTGGCACCATTTCACCTCCAATTTTGCTACCACCAAACCCCCCATTTTGGCACCAATTCAGCCCAATTTTGGCACCATCTCACCCCAATTTTGGCATCGCTTCACCCCAATTTTACCACCATCTCACCCCATTTTGCCACCACCAAACCCCCCCAATTTTGCCCCCATCTCACCCAAATTTTGCCACCACCAAACCTCCCCCATTTTGCCCCCATCTCACCCCATTTTTGCCACCACCAAACCCCCCCCATTTTGCCCCCACCTCACCCAAATTTTGCCACCACCAACCTCCCCCATTTTGCCCCCATCTCACCCCATTTTTGCCACCACCACCCCCCCCCCATTTTGCCCCCACCTCACCCCAATTTTGCCACCACCAAACCCCCCCATTTTGGCACCAATTCAGCCCAATTTTACCCCCATCTCACCCCATTTTGCCACCACCAAACCCCCCCATTTGCCCCCATCTCACCCCAACTTTTGCCACCACCAACCCACCCCATTTTGCCCCCATTTCACCCCAACTTTGCCACCACCAACCCCCCCCATTTCGCCACCCCCCCCATTTCACCCCAACTCCGGCCACGTCTCGCCCCCCCCCCCAACGCACACGATGAACTCCTGTCTCTGGCACACCACGCTGGCAGCCCCCCCCACGATGACCCAGGGGTTGAGCACCGTCTGACCGCCCGTCACCGACGTCCCCGCGGCCTCCGCCGCGTCGCGGAACCCGCGGACAATCAGGGGCATCACCTTGTCACGCTCCTGGGGGGCGGCAGCGGGGAGAAGGGGGGGTTTGAGGGGAGTCGGGGGGGTTGGGGGGGGAATCGGGGGGATTTGGGGGCAATTGCGGTGGAATTGGGGGAGACTGGGGGGAAATCAGGGGGGACTGGGGGTGGAATTGGGGGGTTGGGGGGGGAATCGGGGGGAGTTGGGGGGGAAATGGGGTGGAATGGGGGGATTGGGGGTGAAATCGGGGGGATTTGGGGGGGAATTGGGGGGTTGGGGGGGAATCGGGGGGATTTGGGGGGTATATCGGGGGGATTTGGGGGAATGGGGTGGAATTGGGGGGGTGGGGGGGATCAGGGGATTAGCAGGGGTTGGGGGAAATCGGGGGGTTGGGGGTGGAATTAGGGATTTGGGGGAATTGGGGTGGAATTGGGGGGAATTAGTGGAATTGGGGGAGACTGGGAGGAAATCAGGGGGGATTGGGGGGAATCGGGGGATTTAGCAGGGGATTGGGAGGTGGAATCGGGGGGATTGGGGGAGACTGGGGGGAAATCAGGGGAGACTGGGGTGGAATGGGGGGATTTGGGGGTGGAATTGGGGGGTTTGGGTCTGTTTTGAGGGGTGAATGTAATGGGGGGAATTGGGGGTTGTTTTAGTGAGTGGGGGCTGTAATGGGGGGGGAATTGGGGTCTGATTTTGTGGGGTGGGGGCTGCGATGGGGGGTTTGGAGTGTGTTTAGTGGGGCTGGGGGCTGTAATGGAGGGGAATTGGGGTCTGTTTTAGCGGGGTGGGGGCTGCAGTGGGGGGTTTGCGGTCTGTTTTTGTGGGGTGGGGGCTGGAATGGGGGGTTTGGGGTCTGTTTTGGTGGGGTGGGGGCTGGAATAGGGGGGTTTGGGGTCTGTTTTAGTGGGGTGGGGGCTGGAATGGGGGGTTGGGCTCCGTGTTTTAGTGGGGTGGGGGCTGTTTTAGTGGGGTGGGGGCTCACCTCGTCGGTCATCCTCTGGCTGACGCTGAGCAGCATGAGCATGTTGTCGCACTCGGTGATGCCCATGGCGTACAGGTCGCTCAGAACGTTGGCGCAGGCGATGCGGCCCTGCGTCGGGGGGAATTGGGGGGGTTGGGGGTAAATTTGGGGCTTTTGGGGTAAATTTGGGGCTTTTGGGGGTTTTGTCTCCATGGGGGGGGGGGGCTGGGTGTGATGTGGGGAGGGTTTGGGGTCCCTTTTGGGGGGGGGATTTGGGGATCTGGAGGGCATCGCTCAGAAAGTCGGCGCAGGCGATGCGGCCCTGGGTTGGGAGCAATTTGAGGTAAATTTGGGGCTTTTTGGGTCAATTCGGGGCTTTTGAGAGGGTTTTGTCTCCATGATGGGGGGAGGGGGCTGGGTGTGATGTGGGGAGGGTTTGGGGGTCTTCTGGGGGGGGATTTGGGGATCTGGAGGGCATCGCTCAGAATGTTGGCGCAGGTGATGCGGCCCTGGGTTGGGGGCAATTTGAGGTCAATTTGGGGCCTTTTGGGGGTAAATTTGGTGCTTTTGGGGTCAATTTGGGGCTTTTGGGGGGGTTTTGTCTCCACTGGGGAGGGGCTGCGTGCGATTTGGGGGTCTTTTGGGGGGGATTTGGGGATCTGGAGGGCATCGCTCAGAACGTTGGTGCAGGCGATGCGGCCCTGGGTTGGGGGCAATTTGAGGTCAATTTGGGGCCTTTTTGGGGTAAATTTGGGGCTTTTGGGGTCAATTTGGGGCTTTTGGGGGGGTTTGTCTCCACTGGGGAGGGGCTGCGTGCGATTTGGGGGTCTTTTGGGGGGGGATTTGGGGATCTGGAGGGCATCGCTCAGAACGTCGGCGCAGGCGATGCGGCCCTGGGTTGGGGGCAATTTGAGGTCAATTTGGGGCTTTTTGGGGTCAATTTGGGGCCTTTTGGGGGTAAATTTGGGGCTTTTGGGGGTTTTCTGTTCCTGGTGGGGGTGGGCTGGGTGTGATGTGGGGAGGGTTTGGGGGTCTTTTGGGGGGGGGGGCATCGCTCAGAACGTTGGCGCAGGCGATGCGGCCCTGGGTTGGGGGGAATTTGGGGGGGTTTGGGGTAAATTTGGGGCTTTTTGGGATTTTGTTCCTTTTTTTTGGGGGGGGTTACAGAGCACTTTGGGGCCCTGGGAGGTATTTTGGGCCTTTCTGGGTCACTTTGGGGCCATTTCTGCAGCTTTTGGGGCTTTTTCTGCACTTTTTTTGAGGCCTTGGAGCTCTTTTGGGGCTTTTTGCGCAACTTTTGGGACTGTTTCGCATTTTTTTCCTGGTGCTTTTTGGGTTATTTTGGGGCTTTTGGGGCTATTTTTATTATTCGGGACCATTTTGGGGGCGTTTTCCCAGCATTTTGGGCCATTTTCTGACACATTTTTGTTTCCTCCTGGACCTTTTCTGGAGCCATTTTGGGGCCATTTCTTGGAGTTTTTGGGGCACTTTCGGAGGCCGTTTTCAGAGCAGTTCGGGACCAGTTTGGGGCTTTTTTGTGTGTGTGGGGGGGGGCACATATTTGGGGTTTTCCCCTTTTGGGGGCCATGGGGATGCAGTGCGGGGCTTTGGGCTCAGCTCGGCATTTTTGGGGCCTTTTGGGGCCCTTTTTGGAGCTTTTGGGGGGTCGATCTTTATCTGGGGGGGGGGATTTGGGGTTTTTGGGGCTCACCATCATATAGGGGTCGTCCACCAGAGGGTAGAAGAAGTCGGTGGTCTGCACCAGGGAGAGACCCCCGTGGCGCAGCGGGATCACGCAGCAGTCTGTGCCGATTCCTGGGGGGGAAATGGGGGGGGGGGGGGGCCAAAAATGGGGGTCAGTGACAGCAAACGGCCCCAAAAATGAGGGCTGGGACCCCCAGAATGGGGAAAGACCCCAAAAGTGACTCTGGGGGGTCTCAATAGTGATGGTTGGGGTCCTCAGAGACACTGCGGGACCCCCAGAATGGGGGGAGGACCCCAAAAATGGGGGGAGGACCCCAAAAATGACACTGGGGGGTCTCAATAGTGATGGTTGGGGTCCTCATTAACAGTGGGGGACCCCAAAAGTGGGGGCTGGGACCCCTAAAATGGGGGGAAGACCCTAAAAATGACACTGGGGGTCTCCATAGTGATGGTTGGGGTCCTCATTAACATTGGGGAACCCCAAAAGTAGGGTGGGATCCCCAAAAGGATTGGGTGGGAAGACCCCAAAATGGACACTGGGGTCCAAAGATGATGGGGCTGGATCCTCAAACATTGGGGGACCCCAAAATGAGGGCTGGGATCCTCAGAATGGGGGGAAGACCCCAAAAATGACACTGGGGGTCTCAATAGTGCGGTTGGGGTCCTCATTAACATTGGGGGACCCCAAAATGAGGGCTGGGATCCTCAGAATGGGGGGAAGACCCCAAAAATGACAGCAGGAGCATCTCAGTAATGAAGGTTGGGGACCACATTAACAGTGGGGGGCCCCAAAATGAGGGCTGGGACCCCCAGAATGGGGGGAAGACCCCAAAAATGACACTGGGGGTCTCAATAGAGATGGTTGGGGTCCTCAGAGACACTGCAGGACCCCCAGAATGAGGGGAAGACCCTATAAATGACACTGGGGGTCTCAATAGTGATAGTTGGAGTCTTCAGTGACAGTGGGGGACCCCAAAAGTGGGGTCTGGGACCCCTAAAATGGGAGGAAGACCCTAAAAATGACACTGGGGGTCTCAATAGTGATGGGTGGGATCCTCATTAGCAGTGGGGGACCACAAAATGAGGGCTGGGATCCCCAGAATGGGGGGAAGACCCCAAAAATGACACTGGGGGGTCTCAATAGTGAAGGTTGGGGTCCTTAGTGGCAGTAGGGGACCCCAAAAGTGGGGAAGACCCCAAAAATTGGATCGGAGTTCCCTCAGTGATAGCAAACGTTCCCAAAAATGAGGGCAGGAACCCAATAATGAGGGGGGGAACTCCAATAATGGGGATGGGGGACCCCAAAAGTGAGGGGAGGACCCCAATGATGGGGATGGGGGACCCCAGTGACACAACATGGGTCCCAATAAGGACACAGAAAGACACCAATAATGAGGGGAAGACCCCAATAATGGAAATGGAGGACCCCAATGGCACAACGTGTGTCCCAATAAGGACACAGAAGGACCCCAATAATGAGGGGGGGACCCAAAGACACAACGGGGATCCCAGCGAGAGCACACAAGGACCCCAATAATGAATGAGATGTGGGGGGGGACCCCAATAATGTGAACGAGGCTTCAATAATCACAAGGGGACCCCAATAACGAACTCCAGTCCCCCCCCCCAAAACACACATCTACACCCATAACAACACTGGGGGGGGGGGAGGGGAAATTACCTCAATAATAACAGGGTGGGGGACCCCAACAGTGAACCTTGGGACCCCAAACCTGAGGGAGGGAGAAAGGGAGAAATTACCCTCAATAACAATGGGGTGGGGGACCCCAAAAATGAACCTTGGGACCCCAAACCTGAGGGGGGGTGAGGGGAGGAACAAATTACCCTCAATAATTACAGGGTGGGGGACCCCAACAGTGAACCTTGGGACCCCAAACCTGAGGGGGGGTTGGGGGGGGAAGGGCAGCGCCGACCTCAGAGCCTCACCGCCGCCCTTTGCCCCCCCCTCCCCCCCTTTGCCCTTTGCCCTCCTCCCCGCCCCTCCCCCCTCCGTTTCTCCTCACCCAACGTCGGTGCCCCCCCGGGTTCCGCTCCTTCTCCGTCCCCCCCCGCCGCAGCCGCCGCCGCCGCTCCGCTCCGAGGTCCCCCCAGGCCCTCCAGCAGCCGCAGCAGCGTTTCCTCCGGCACTTTACAGCCTCATCCCCGCAGTTCGCTGAAACTCGTTAACCTCCAGTTCGGGTCCAGCCCCAGCGATGTGGGGTCAAAGGGGCGGTACGAGGCGGACGGGCCCAAAGCGCAGCCGGAGCCCGGGGATGGGCCCGGAGTGGGGCTCGGAGCGGAGGGACCCGGGGGCGCCGCCATCTTGGAGCTTCTGCTCAACCCTCAGCGCCCGCCTGGGAACGGCGCGATCGGATTGGCCGAGGGGCGTGAGGGAAGGAGGAAGGGGATTGGCTGGCGGGAGGGGAGGGGGCGGGACCGGGTCGAGGCGACTGGTGATTGGGTGAGGAGGAAGGAGGGCGGGGTTTGGCTCTGAAGGGAAGAGGGCGGTGATTGGCTGAGAGGTGAAGGCGGGATTTGGATGCTGAGGTGGGGAGAGTGGTGATCGGCTGGATGAGGGGTGTAGGCGGGGATTCGGTGTTCGAGCGCCGTGATTGAGCGAATGAAATGAGGGCGGGGTTTGAGGCTGAGTGGAGGAAGGAGAGGATTGGCTGTGGGGAGAAGGCGGGATTTTGGTGTCTGAGGGAGTGCGGGCGGTGATTGGCTGACTGAGGGGAGAGGGAGAGGATTGGTCCGATGAGCGCTCCGATTGGATGGCATAGGGGAGAGGGAGGGATTTCGACTCTGAGGTGATGAGGGCGGTGATTGGCTGAAGGCGTGAAGGCGGGATTTTTTCCCTGAAGTGATGAGGGCGGTGGTTGGCTGGCTGAAAAGAGCGGGCGGGGATTGGATAATAGAAGGCTGTGATTGGCTAGGGGAGAGGTGAGGGCGGGGTTTGAGGCTCAGGTGATGAGGGCGGGGATTGGCTGGCCGTGGGGTGAGGCGGGAAGAACGCGAGGCGTTCTCTGATTGGCCAGCTGGGACAGAGAGGGCGCGGCGATGCGGCGGAGCGCTCTCTGATTGGCGCAGAGCTCTCGGAGGACATCACGTGCCCCTCACAGAGTCGCCGCTCCGTCTCCTCGCTCCGCGCTCCTCTCTATGGTTCCTGACGTCGACGCTCTGCGCGGCGCCACTCGGTGGCCGGAAGCGGAAGCGCCGCGCGATGCGGAAGTGCCGCGCCGTTGCCCGGCGATTGCCACCATGGCGGCGGCGGCGACGGCGGCGGTGGGGGGGGGCGGAGGAGGAGGGCGGAGACCCCGGGGCTGCCACGAAGGGTGAGAGGAGAAACGGGGCGGGTCTGTGGGGCTGCGGGGGGGGTTAAAGGGGTGTGGGGTACGGCGGGTTCTGTGGGTGGGGGGGGGGTGGGTAGAAAGGGCTGGGGGCTTGGGCCGTGGGGGAGCTTTGGGCCCTATGGGGTGAATTGGGGCCTATGCGGGGGGGTTGGGGCGGTTGTGGGGTGAGTTGGGTTCTATGGGGTGGGGTTGTGGATCTGTGGGATGAGTTGGGCCCTATGGGGTCTGTTTGGGGCCCTATGGGGTGGTTATGGGATGAGTTGGGGTCTATGGGGGGGGCTTTGGGGCCCTATGGGGTGAATTGGGGCCTATGGGGGGGGGTTGGGGTGGTTATGGGGTGAGGTTGGGGCGGTTATAGGGTGACTTGGGTTCTATGGGGTGGGGTTGTGGCTCTATGGGGTGACTTGGGCTCTATGGGGTGGGGTTGGGGACCTATGGGGTGAATTGGGGCCTATGGGGGTGGGTTTGGGGGTGAATTGGGGCCCTATAGTGTGGGGTTGGGGTAGTTATGGGGTGAATTGGGTCCTATGGGGTGGGTTTGGGGCGGTTATGGGGTGAATTGGGGGCCTATGGGGTGGGCTTGGGGTCCTATGGAGTGAATTTGGGCCCTATGCGGTGGGGTTCTGGATCTGTGGGGTGAATTGGGCCCTATGTGGTGGGTCTGGGGCGGTTATGGGGTGAATTGGGGCCTTATGGGGTGGGCTTGGGGCGGTTATGGGGTGAATTGGGCTCTGTGTGGTGGGTTTGAGGTGGTTATGGGGTGATGTTGGGGTGCTTATGGGGCGAACTGGGCTCTATGGGGTGAGGTTGGGGTGATTATGGGTTGAATTGGGCCCTATGGGGTGGGTTTGGTGGGTCTATGGGGTGAATTGGGCCCTATGGGGTGGGGTTGGGGGTATGGTTGGGGCCCTATGGGGGGGGGTTGGGGCTGTTATGGGGTGAATTGGGCTCTATGAGGTGGGCTGGGGGCGGTAATGGGGTGAATTGGGGCCAATGGGGTGGGGCTGGGGCCCCTATGGGGTGAATTGGGCCCTATGGGGTGGGGTTGGGGCACCTAAGGGGTGAATTGGGCCCTATGGGGTGGGGTTGAGGCGGTTATGGGGTGAATTGGGCCCTATGGGGTGGGCTTGGGGCAGTTATGGGATGAATTGGGCCCTATGGGGTGTGGTTGGGGCTCTATGGGGTGAATTGGGGCCTTATGGAGTGAATTGAGCTCTATGAGGCGGGCTGGGGGCGGTAATGGGGTGAATTGGGGTCTATGGGGTGGGGCTGGGGGCCCTATGGCGTGAATTGGGCTCTATGAGGTTGGGGTTATAAGGTTAGTAATGGTGCACGGCTATGGGGTGAGGGAGCTGTGGGTCCGTATCTATGGGGCTGAGCTCCTCTATGGGGCGTTATGTGCATTCTTATCAATGGGGCTGACTTCCTCCTCTATCGCCCCCTAGCGTGGCGGCGGCTGAAGTTCGGTTCTCTAGGGAGCACAGTGCATTCTTATCAATGGGGCTGACTGCCTCTATCGCCCCCTAGCGTCGCGGCGGCTGAAGTTCGGGGCGCAGGGGGTGCTGGTGCTGCAGAACTGTGGGGTTATGGGGCGGCTATGGGGCACTGCATGTCCATGTCTATAGGGTTGATTTTCCCCTTTGTCGCCCCCTAGCGTCGCGGCGGCTGAAGTTCGGGGCGCTGGGGGGCACAGTGCATGTCTCATGGGGGACTGCCCCTAGGTCGGCCCCCTAGCGTGGCGGGCGGCAAGTTTCAGTGTCTCTAGGGGCATGTATGGCCTTCTAGTAGCACTGACTGCGTCTATCGCCCCCTAGGGGTGTGGCGAGCTGAGCGTCAGTTTCTGTAGGGGACACAGTGCTTCCTTACTATAGGCATACTGCAGCCCATATGCCCCTACGTGGGGGCTGAGCTGAAGTTCTTCTCTAGGGCCATAATGCATTCTTATCAATGGGGCTGACTCCTCCTATCGCCCCCTAGCGTAGTGGCGGCTGAAGTTCAGTTCTCTAGGGGGCCCAGTGCATTGATCTCAATGGGGCTGTCTCCCTCTATCGCCCCCTAGCGTGGCGGCGGCTGAAGTTCAGTTCCATAGGGGGCACAGTGTGCCTTCATCTATAGCACTGACAGCCTCTATCGCCCCCTAGCGTGGCGGCGGCTGACGTCCGGGGCGCTGGCGGGCACAGTGCATTGATCTCAATGGGGCTGTGTCCTCTATCGCCCCCTAGCGTCGCGGCGGCTGAAGTTCAGTTCTCTAGGGGGCCACAGTGCATTGATCTCAATGGGGCTGACTGCCTCTCTCGCCCCCTAGCGTCGCGGCGGCTGAAGTTCGGGGCGCTGGGGGGCAGAGTGCATTGATCTCAATGGGGCTGACTGCCTCTCTCGCCCCCTAGCGTCGCGGCGGCTGAAGTTCGGGGCGCTGGGGGTGCTGGTGCTGCAGAACTGTGGGGTTATGGGGCGGCTATGGGGCACTGTGTGTCCATGTCTATAGGGTAGCTTATATATACATCACTGACTGCCTCTATCGCCCCCTAGCGTCGTGGCGGCTGAAGCTCAGTTCTGTAGGGGGCACAGTGAATTCTTATCTATAGCGCTGACTGCCTCTATCGCCCCCTAGCGTGGTGGCGGCTGAAGTTCGGTTCTCTAGGGGGCCCAGTGCATTGATCTCAATGGGGCTGTGTCCCTCTATCGCCCCCTAGCGTGGCGGCGGCTGAAGTTCAGTTCCATAGGGGCCACAGTGCATTGATCTCAATGGGACTGAGTGCCTCTCTCGCCCCCTAGCGTGGCGGCGGCTGAAGTTCGGGGCGCTGGGGGGCAGAGTGCATTGATTTCAATGGGACTGAGTGCCCTCTCTCGCCCCCTAGCGTCGCGGCGGCTGAAGTTCGGGGCGCTGGGGGTGCTGGTGCTGCAGAACGCGTCGCTGGTGCTCAGCATCCGCTACGTGCGGACGCTGCCCGGGGAGCGGTTCCTGCCCAGCACCGCCGTCGTGTTGGCCGAAGCCATGAAGGGCTGCGCCTGCGTCCTCCTGCTGCTCGTCCAGCATCGCGGTCAGTGCGGGGGCATCGGGGGGGTCTGGGGGAGTATGGGGGGCAATGGGGGGGATATGGGGGTGGGGGGGGGGGAAAAATGGGGGCAGCAGGGGGGTAGGGGGGGGGCAGGCGGGGGTTTGAAATGGGGGCAGTGGGGAGGCGGGGGGGGAATGGGGATTATGGGGGGGCAATGGGGGGATATGGGGGTTGTGGGGGGAAACGTGGGGCAGCAGGGGGGATATGGAGGGGTATGGGGGGTGGGGGTGGGGAATGGGGATTTGGGGGGCAATGGGGGGATATGAGGTCAATGGGGGGAAATGGGGGCAGCAGGGGGGTATGGTGGGCAGGGGGGGTATGGGGCAGTGGGGGGGGAATGGGATGTGGGGTGCTATGGGGCTCTATGGGGCCCTGTCGGGTGCCATGGGGTGCTATGGGGCGCCGGTCCCGCAGGCAGCGTCCGTCAGACGGCGGTGACGCTATGGGGCCCTATGGGGTTCTTTAGGGCCTATGGGATGCTATGGGGTTCTGTGGGGCACTCCGGGGTTCTTTAGGGCTCTATGGGGCTCTGTGGGGTGCCATAGAGCCCTATGGGGTGCTATGGGGTGCCGGTCCCGCAGGCAGCGTCTGTCAGACGGCGGTGACGCTACGGGGTGCTATGGGGTTCTATGGGGTGCTATGGGGTTCTATGGGGAGCTATGGGGTTCTTTAGGGCCCTATGGGATGCTATGGGGTTCTGTGGGGCACTGTGGGATTCTTTAGGGCTCTATGGAGCCCTGTGGGGTGCCATGGGGCCCTGTGGGGTGCCATGGGGTGCTATGGGGTGCCGGTCCCGCAGGCAGCGTCCGTCAGACGGCAGTGACGCTAGGGGGCGCTATGGGGCTCAGTGGGGTTCTTTAAGGCGCTATGGGGTGCTATGGGGCACTACGGGGTTCTTTAGGGCTCTATGGGGCCCTGTGGGGTGCCATGGGGTGCTATGGGGCTCTCTGGGGTGCCATAGGGCCCTGAGGGGTGCCGGTCCCGCAGACAGCGTCCATCAGACGGCAGTGATGCTGTGGGGCTCTATGGGGCACTATGGGGTTCTTTAGGGCGTTATGGGGTTCTATGGGGCACTGTGGGGTTCTTTAAGGCTCTATGGGGCTCTGTGGGGTGCCATGGGGTGCCATGGGGTGCCATGGGGTGCCGGTCCGGCAGGCAGCGTCCGTCAGACGGCGGTGACGCTGTGGGGCCCTATGGGGTTCTTTAGGGTGCTGTGGGGCACTACGGGGTTCTTTAGGGCTCTATGGGGCCCTGTGGGGTGCCATAGGGCCCTGTGGGGTGCCATGGGGTGCTATGGGGTGCCGGTCCCGCAGGCAGCGTCCGTCAGACGGCGGTGACGCTGCACGGCGCGGTGCTGGCGCAGCCCGGCGATGCGCTGCGCCTGGCGGTGCCGTCCCTCATCTACACCCTGCAGAACAACCTGCAGTACGTCGCCATCTCCAACCTCCCTGCTGCCACCTTCCAGGTGGGACGGGGGGGAGGGGGGGGGTGGGGGCAAGGGGGGCTGGGAAAGCGGGCGGGTTGTGGGGGGGCAATGGGGGGCTTGATAAGGGGGGCAGGGGGGGCAAGGGGGTCAATTGGGGGGTGGGGGGCAATGGGGGTCAAAATGGGGGTTGGGGGGGCAATGGGGAATTGGGGGGCAATGGGGGCAGTGGGGGGCAATGGGGGCAAGGGAACCGTGGGGGGTTTGGGGGGACAAGGGGGGTTGTTTGGGGGCAAATGGGGGTCGTAGGATCATGGGGGTGTGGGGGGCAATGGGGTTGTGGGGGGGCATTGGGGGGAATTTGGGGGCATTGGGGAACAGGGGGGGATGTGGGGGGGGCTGGGGTGTGGGGGGGCAGTGGGGACAAATGGGAACATGGGGGTGTGGGGGGCAATGGGGGTGGGGGGGCAAGGGGGGGGCAAGGGGTCGTAGGAAAATGGGGGTGTGGGGGCAAGGGGATGGTGGGGGGGGCCAATGGAGTTAATGGGGTCGTAGGAAATGGGGGGGTTGGGGGGCAGTGGGGGGCAATGGGGCCGTAGGAACGTGGGGATGTGGGGGGCAATGGGGATGTGGGGGGCAGTGGGGGGCAATGGGGTCGTAGGAACATGGGGGGTGTGGGGGGCAGTGGGGGGCAATGGGGATGTGGGAAGATTTGGGGTGTGGGGCCACCTACCAGCTGAAGATCCTCACCCCACTCTTGGCCCCCCATTTCCCCTATAGAACACCTACCAGCCAGAGCTCCTGACCCCAAATCTGACCCCACGTTTTCCCTATAGATCACTTACCAGCTGAAGCTCTTGACCCCACACATTTCTCTTATAGGGCACCTACAGCTGAAACTCCTGACCCCACACATTTCTCCTATAGGCGATAAACGAGCTGAAACTCCTGACCTCACACCCGACCCCACGCATTTCTCTTATAGGGCACCTACAGCTGGAAACTCCTGACCCCACACATTTCTCTTATAGGTGATAAACCAGCTGAAGGTCCTCACCCCACACCTGACCCCACGCGTTTCCCCTATAGGTGACATACAGCAGCTGAAGCTCCTGACCCCATACGTTTCACCCCACGCGTTTCTCCTACAGGCCCCCTACCAGCTGAAGATCCTGACGACGGCGCTGCTCTCGGTGCTGCTGCTGGGCACGTCGCTGTTACCCCCATCACCCCACACCTCACCCCACACATTCCCCTGTAGATCTCCTTCCAGCTGCAACTCTGACCCCACACCTTCCCCTATAGATCTCCTACCAGCTCTGACCCCACACATCTCCCCACAGGTCACCTACCAGCTGAAGATCCTGACGACAGCCCTGTTCTCGGTGCTGCTGCTGGGCACGTCGCTGTTACCCCCATCACCCCACACCTTGCCCTATAGATCTCCTTCCAGCTGAATCTTCTGACCCCACACATTCCCCTATAGATCTGCTACCAGCTGCAGCTCTGACCCCGCACGTTTTTCCTATAGGTAACGGTAACCAGCGAAATCCTGACGAAGCCCTGTTTACGGTTGCCTGCTGCTGGGCAGTCGCTGTTTCCCCCAACCCTTCCCCCACACCCCTCTTCCCCCCCACACCTCCCCCCACCCAACCCTTGCCCTATAGATCTCCTACCAGCTCTGACCCCACACATCTCCCCACAGGTGACGTACCAAGCTGAAATTCCTGACCACCGCCCTTTCTCCGTCCTGCTGCGGGGACGCCCTTCCCGCCTCCAGGGTTCTCCCGGGCCCTGCGGGTTGCGGGGGGCGCGGGTTGGCAGACGGAGCAGCCGCAGCCCCCCCCGCCGTCCTCGGACCCCCCCCAGGACCCCCCCCAGAACTACCTGACGGGCCTGGCGGCCGTGGGCGCCTCCTGCCTGTCGTCGGGCTTCGCCGGCGTCTACTTCGAGCGGCTGCTGAAGCGCTCGGGGGCGTCCATCTGGGTGCGCAACGCCCAGCTGGGGGCCGTGGGCACCTTGGTGGGGCTGGCCGCCATGATGGCCGCCGAGGGCCGCGCCGTGGCCGCCGTGGGCTTCTTCCACGGTTACACGGCGGCCGTGTGGGCCGTGGTGGTGAACCAGGCGGCCGGGGGGCTGCTGGTGGCCGTGGTGGTGAGGTACGCCGATAACATCCTGAAGGGATTCGCCACCGCGCTCTCCATCGTCGCCTCCACCGCCGCGTCGGCGCAGCTCTTCGGATTCAGACCGCGAGGGGCTTTTCTGGCCGGCACCGCCATGGTGGTGGCTGCCGTGTATCTGTACGGGAGGCCCAGAGCAGGAGGAGGAGGAGGAGGAGGAGGAGGAGGAGGGGGAGCGGCTGCCGCGGCGGCGGCGGACAAGGAGGGACACGCAGGGGGAACAAACCCAAGGGGGACCCCCCGGTGGGGGGGGGGGGCGGGCGGGGGGGGGGGTTGGTGGGACCCCCCCAAAGGTGGGGGTTTTCTTTTGGTTTGGGGGCGGTGGAGACCCCAAAAAAAGGGGTTCTGGTTGGGTTGTTGGAAGACCCCCGGTGTTGGGGGTACCAATTGGGTAGTTGGAGGACCCCAATGTTGGGGTTGGTGAGGGAACCCCCAGGCGTTGGGGTCTGTTGGGGTTGGGGGGCCGGGGGACCCCCGCGGGTTGGGGGGGTCCAGTTTTTTGGGGGTGGGGGGAGCCCCAATGTTGGGGTCTGTTGGGTGGTGGAGACCCCAACGTTGGGTTCACTGGGTGGCGGAGACCCCAACGTTGGGTTCACTGGGTGGCGGAGACCCCAGTGTTGGGGTCTGTTGGGTGGCGGAGACCCCAACGTTGGGTTCACTGGGTGGTGGAGACCCCAACGTTGGGTTCACTGGGTGGCGGAGACCCCAACGGTGGGTTCAGTGGGTGGTGAAGACCCCAAGATTGGGGTCTGTTGAGTGGCGGAGACCCCAAAAATGGGGTCTGGTGGGTGGTGGAGACCCCAGCATTGGGGAACAATGGGTGGTGGAGACCCCAACATTGGGTTCACTGGGTGGCAGAGACCCCAAAAATGGGGTCTGTTGGGTGGCAGAGACCCCAATGGTGGGTTCACTGGGTGGTGAAGACCCCAAGATTGGGGTCTGGTGGGTGGCAGAGACCCCAACGTTGGGTTCACTGGGTGGCGTAGACCCCAAAAATGGGGTCTGGTGGGTGGTGGAGACCCCAATGCTGGGGTACATAGGGTGGTGGAGACCCCAACGTTGGGGTCTGGTGGGTGGTGGAGACCCCAAGATTGGGGTCTGGTGGGTGGCGGAGACCCCAATGTTGGAGTTGGAGACCCCAATGTTGGGGTCTGGTGGGTGATGGAGACCCCAATGTTGGGGTTGGAGACCCCAATGTTGGGTTCATTGGGTGGTGGAGACCTTAAGATTGGCGGTGGTGGGTGGTGGAGACCCCAAATTTGAGGTTGGAGACCCCAGAGTTGGGATTGGAGACCCCAGCATTGGGGTACATTGGGTGGTGGGCCCCAAAGTTGGGGGTGGTGGGATGGTGGACCCCAAAGGTTGGGTTGGAGACCCCTGAAGTTGGAGTTCATTGGGTGATGGACCTCAGAGTGGGGGCTGGAGACCCCAATGTTGGCATTGAAGACCCCAAAGTTGGGGTTGGAGACCCCAAGGTTGGGATTTGTTGGGTGGTGGAGACCCCAGTGTTGGGGTTGGTTGGGTGATGGACCCCAAAGTTGGGGTTGGAGACCCCAAAATTGGGGTTGGTTGGGTGATGGACCCCAAAGTTGGGGTTGGAGACCCCAAAGTTGGGTTATGCTGAGGGACTGGGGGGGTCTTTGGGGTCTGTTGGGTGAAGCCCCCCATTTAGGGGTGAGCAGATCCCCCCTCTTCGTGTTGGGGTCCATCGGGTCCCAGGCTGGGGGGCTCCCTTCGTTAGCGGGGCCGTTCGTTAGCGGGGGGGAGGGGGGGGGGGGGAGCACCACTAACCGCCTCACCACCGGGTGTACAGATTTTATAGGGGAGGGGCGGGCGGGGGCGCGTTTTTACCCCAATAAAAGTGATTTTGGTTAAAGTGGCCGCGTGTTGGGGGGGGAGGGGGGGCACTAACCCCACTAACACCAATGGGGACCCATAGAAACCCTATAGAAGCTGTAGAGACCCCCGCAGGACCCTCCTCAGTTCCTATAAGGACCCCGTGGGGCTGTATAGGAATCATAAAGGCCCTATAGGGGCCGTAGGGACGCCCCCCCCGGCCCTATAGGAGCCATAGGGATGCCCCTCCCGGCCCTATAGGAGCCATAGGGACGCCCTCCCGGCCCTATAGGAGCCATAGGGACGCCCCCCCCGGCCCTATAGGAGCCATAGGGACGCCCCCCCCGGCCCTATAGGAGCCATAGGGACGCCCCCCCCGGCCCTATAGGAGCCATAGGGTCTCTCTCTCTTGCAGGTCTCCCTCCAAGGACAAAGGCTCCTGATGGGATCAGCCACCCCTTCCGGGCCATATAGGGGCTGTATTGCCCCCCACCCTGTCCCCTATAGGAGCCATATGCACGTCTCTGTGCCCCATAGGGTGCATATGCCCTATAGGAGCCATATGGTTTCCTTACACCCTATTGGATCCATATGGATTTTCTCACACTGTATATAGGGCTCCTTTAAGCCCTATAGAAACCGTATGGATCTTTCCACGGCCCATAGGAGCCACCTGGATTCCCCGTGCCCTATAGGGGCTGTAGGGATCCTCTAAGCCCTATGGGGCCATATGGGGCCTAATAGGAACCATATGGACACTCCGTGCCTTATAGGAGCCCTATAGGAGCTCTGGGAGAGGGGCCGTATGGACTCCCTGTGCCCTATAGGAGCCATATGGACCCTCCATACCCCCATATGCCACTCCCTCCCCCCCCCCCACGTGCCCTTCATACCCTATAGGATCGTCTCTGAGTCCTATAGGGGCTCTATACTCCCTCCCTACGCGTTTCGGGTGCAACTTAGTATTATTTTGGGGCAAATTCGCGCAGTTTTGATTCATTTCCACCCCCCTTCTCCCCCCCCCTTGGGAAACACAGAGCCGTTACCCCAAAGCAGAACCTTTAATGGTCCTCCAGGCGCCCAGAGCGGCCGCGTGACGTCACTTCCTCTCTCCTTCCCACTTCCAGTGACCCAGAGAGGTCCTCCAGCAGGAGGGAAGGACCATAGAGAGGTCCTCCAAGGCGAGGGAGGAAAACCATAGAGAAGTTCTCCAGTGGGAGGCACAAGGACCGTAGAGAAGTTCTCCAATGGGAGGCACAAGGACCATAGAGAGGCCCTCCAGAGGGGAAGGTGGGGAGAAAAACCACAGAGAGGTCCTCCGGGGGAGGTTAACACCACAGAAAGGTCCTCCAAAAGGAGAAAACCATAGAGAGGTTCTCCCTCTACAGAGGTCCTCCAGGAGGAGGCAGCAAGACCATAGAGAGGTCCTCCGGAGTGGGGGGCAGGATGGAGGAATGCCTTCGAGAGGTCCTCTGAGGGGACTTCTAACACCATAGAGTTCTCGGGAGGCAGTGAAACCGCAGAGAGGCCCTCCCCCTACAGAGGTCCTCCAAGGGGAGGCACACGACCATAGAGAGGTCCTCCAGCGGCAGGAAGACCATAGAGGAGACTTAGAGCGGCCCACGGAAGGGGAAGGAGAGGCAGCACCCCCTCGCGGTGCCCCTTCCCAGGTCCTCCAAGGGCCTCCCAGTTGTTCCCAGTTGCTCCCAGTTGCCCCAGTGTCAGTGCAGCAGGCGGGCCAGCACCCAGCAGCCCAGTGTCACCCAGTGACTGGCCCAGTTCAGCTCCGACCACTTCCTGATGGTGTGGGCCATGCCGTAGCCCTGCGGGGAGGAGGGGGGGGACAAGATGGCGCTGGGGGGGTGGGAACCCCAATATGGCGGGGGGGGGGGGGGGTTGGGGGGTTCCTTCTTCATTTTGGGGGGGGTTATTCCCCATTTTAGGGTCCCCTTTCTCACTTGGGGGGGGTCAAGTTTCATTTTGGGGTATTACTTACCCATTTTAGGAGGATCCCTTCCCTATACGGGGGGCTTCTCCCCCATTCTGGGGATCGCCTTCCAGTTTCAGGGGGGCTCATTCCCCACCTGGGGATTTATTCCATTTTGAAGATTTCTTCCCCATTTTAGGGGCTTACTCCCTTTGAGGGATCCCTTCACAATGTTGGGAGAGTTCTTTCTCATTTTTGGTGGATTTCTTCCCAAATTTGGGGGTCCCACCCCCATTGTAGGATGGATTGTTCCGAGATTTAAATGCTCCATCCCCCATTTTAGGGGTGTTCCCACCCCATTTCATGGCTCCCCATTCCATTTAGCCCCCCTCCCTCTTTATTTTAGGGCCATTCATCCCCATTTGCAGGGGGGGGCTTCACCCCTATTTTGTGGTGAGGGGCACACTATGGGGTTTGGGAAGATCAGGGGATTTGGGGGTGGGCTCAGGAGGTTTTTGGGTATTGAAAAGGACCCACCTGCTCCTCAACGCTGTCATCTGCCTCCACGTCAAAGAGGGCCCCCAAATAGGAGAGGTGGAAGAGGGCGAGGACCCCCAGCGCCCCATTCAGCGCCTGCACCCACAGTGCCTGCAGATGGGTGGGAGGGAAACAGACTGAGGGCAGGGGGGAGGGGGGCTGCACTGCCGAGACCCCCCCAAATTCCTCAGGAGTCCCACGGGGATCATGGGGACCTTTCGGTGCGCCTTCCAGGACCTGCCTTTCTCAAAATCCCCCCGAAAACCTCAGGACCTCCCCACAAATAAAGACCCAGGATCCACCCCAAAAACAGGACACCCCAAGTTCTCCAAAACTCCCCAAAATGTTGCCCCAACCACATTAACCCCTCCAAAAACCTCAGGCCCCCCCTGCCACGCTCTCCCCACGCCCCTCAGTGCCCCCCCAGGCCCACACTTACATCCTTATTGCGGTGGTGCAGCCGGAGGGGCAGCGCTTCGAGAGGACGCAGGCATCCAAGATGGCCGCCAGGCGCTGCCGCAGGGCTGGGGGCGGGGCCAGGCTCACGCCAGGCCACGCCCACACCCACCAGGCCCCGCCCACCCCCCCAGTCCCCACTCTCTTAGGATTCAAACCCCGCCCACAGCACTTAAACCCCACACCATCATTATGCATCTTTAAGCCCCGCCCACAATCCAAAGCGCCAAACCCTAAGCCCCACCCACCACCTTTAAGCCCCACCACAGCCCCATACACACCCTTAAGCCCCGCCCACATCCCTTAAGCCCCACCCACAGCCCCATACACACCCTTAAGCCCCGCCCACATCCCTTAAGCCCCACCCACAGCCCCATACACACCCTTAAGCCCCGCCCACATCTCTCAAGCCCCACCCACCACCTTTAAGCCCCTCCCATCTTTTAAGCCACACCCAGACACACCTATACCTGTAAGCCCCGCCCACATTGTATAAGCCCCACCCACACCCTTAAGCCACGCCCACATCGTATAAACCCCACCCACTTTATACACCTATTGTGATAAGCCCCGCCCACGGCCCCCGAAGCCCCGCCCCATGCCTCAATCCCCACTCAGTCTATCCAATAAGGTTCACCCTTGGCAAGCCCCGCCCATTCATCGCAAAGCCCCGCCCAAGCCTATCCAATAAGCTTCACCCTTGGCAAGCCCCGCCCACTCATCGCAAAGCCCCGCCCACTTTCTCCTCTTGGCTCCACCCCTTAAAGGGCCAGCGCTCACCGTGCTCCGCATAGGTGATGAGGCCGAGGGAGAGGAGGACGGCGGCCAGGTGGAAACTGAGACCCTGTGGGGGGGGAACGGGGGACGTTGGGGGGCACCGGGGGGGGCACAGAGAACGAGGGGGGCGCTGGGGGGGGCGACAGGGGACTCACGTGCAGCAAGGCGCTGGCTGCGTAGGTGCCCAGCACGGCCGCGAAGGTCCCCAAGCGCCGCGCCGTTTGGAACACATCTGGGGGGGGAAAGGGGGGAGGAGGAACGCCGCGAGGGGTCACCGTGCCCCCCGGTGCCGCCCCCCAACCCCCCCGCAAGGGGTCCCGGCGCTCACAGGTGCGCAGCCAGTGGGACATGGGCAGGTTCCAGTTGGTCACCACGTCGGCCATGGAGCGCGGCAGCTCCACGCGCAGCGGCCGCGACACCGTCAGGTCCCTGTGGGGGCAGCGGCCTCAGCCCCACGTAGCCCCACTGTCCCACGTGGCCCCACATTGCCCCACATGGCCCCAAATAGCCTCACATGGCCCCACTGCCCCACATGGCCCCAAATAGCCCCACATGGCCCCAAATAGCCCCACATGGCCCCACTGCCCCACATGGCCCCAAATAGCCCCACTGCCCCACATGGCCCCAAATAGCCCCACATGGCCCCACTGCCCCACATGGCCCCTTTAGCCCCCATTATCCCCCATTATCCCCCATTGCTCCCTCTGCCCCACATTGCCCCCATTATCCCCCAATGCCCCCTCTGCCCCACTATGCCCCCATCCCCATTACCCCTATTTACCACCCACCCTACCCCACAGTGCCCCGTTGCCCCACAGTGCCCCCATTATCCCCCACTACCCCACATTGCCCCCCATTATCCCCCACTGGCCCCTCTGCCCCACATTGGCCCCATTGCCCCCATTACCCCCCACTGCCCCACATTGCCCTCATTACCCCCGCATTATTCCCCATTGCCAGTCCCAGGTCCCACGATCCCCCACTGCCCCCTGTGCCCCCCACGTCCCCATTACCCCCCACTGCCCCACATTGCCCCCATTATTCCCCATTATCACCCACTGCCCCCACTCCCCCCCACCAGCGCAGGCTGTCGTGCAGCACTGATGCCCAGGAGCCCACTGCCCCAACCCCCTACATCCCCCCTATCCCCCCACTTCCCCCCTACACCCATACCTCCCTCTCCACTGCCCCCATACCCCTCCACTCCCTCTGCCCCCATTCTCCACAAACCCCACACATCCCTCTAGCCCCATATCCTCCCCCTTTACCCCCCCACACACCCCCTCCACTACGCCCATATCCCCCACACCCCCTTGGCCCCCATATCCCCCCATGCCCCCCCACAGGCCCCATACCCCCACCCCCCCCACACCCCCCATACCCCTTAATAACCCCTTTCACCCCACCCCCCCACACCCCTTCCTAACCCCCATATCCCCCCACACAGCCCTCTGTTCCCATACCCTCTTCATACCCCCCCACACTCCCACTGCCCCCATACCCCGCAGATCCCCCCAACCCCATCAACACCTTCTGCCCCATACCTCCCATATCCCCCCCTTTCCCCCCCACACCCCCTCTGTCCCCATACCTCCTCAAACCCCCACACACCTCCACTGCCCCCATACTCCCCACCTCCCCCCTACCCCCATACCCCCTACACCTTCACTGCCCCATATCCCCCCAGACCCCCTACAAATCCACCCAAACCCCCCCCCACCCTCTCTACCCCATACCCCCACCTCCCCCCTGTAGCCCCCCCCACACCCCTCCCCTAACCCCATACCCCCCCACACACATCCTCTGCCCCCATACCCCTCACACCCCACTGCTCCCACACCCCCTACATCCCCCCTTTACCCCCCCACACACTCCTCTGCCCCCCCATATCCCCCCACCCCTACTGCCCCATACACCCCCTCCCCTACCACAATCCCACTGCCCCACCTTCCCCCCCACACCTCCCCCCTACCCCTAACACCCCCACTGCCCCCCACCGCCCCCCTACCCCCCATCCCCCCCCACCATTGCAGCTTGTCGTGCAGCACCGTGGCCCCCGGATCCCTGCAGGGTGGCAGTTCCCTCGGACAGGAAGGCCACAAAGTAGTTGCTGAAGTGGAAGGACAGCGCGCTCTCGTAGGCGCGCAGCCACCTGTGGGACGGCACACGCTGGGACCCCTCCCCTTCCTCCCCCTCAGCCCCAAACGTCCCCAAATGCCAGCCCCCCGTCCCTCAGTGTCACCTCCCTGTCCCCTGATCACCCTGTGGCTCTCTGTGTCCCCTCTGCATCTCCATGTCCCCCCCACATCCCCAGATGCCCCCTCCATGTCCCCAAATCCTTCTATGTCCCTCACTGTCCCCTCCACATCCCCAAATGCACCCCCCGTCCCTCAGTGTCACCTCCCTGCCCCCCAAATGGCTCCGTGGCTCTCTGTGTCCCCTCTGCATCTCCACGTCCCCCCCAGATGTCCCCTCCATGTCCCCAAATCCTTCTATGTCCCTCACTGTCCCCTCCACACCCCAAATGTCACCTCCCTGTCCTTCAGTGTCACCTCCCTGTCCCCTGATCACCCGTGGCTCTCCGTGTCCCCTCTGCATCTCCATGTCCCCCCACATCCCAAATGTCCCCTCCATGTCCCCAAATCCTTCTATGTCCCCCTATGCCCCTCCACATCCCCAAATGTCACCTCCTTGTCCCTCAGTGTCACCTCCCTGTCCCCCGATCACCCCATGTCCCCTCTGCATCTCCATGGCCCCTTCCACATCCCCATGTCTCCCCCAGTGTCCCTTCTGTGTCCCCAAATGTCCCCTCTCTGTCCCCAGAATCCTTCTATGTCCCCCATTGCCCCCTCCAGGTCCCCAGATGTCACCTCCCTGCCCCCCAATGGCCCTGTGGCTCTCCATGTCCCCTGTGCATTTCCAACCCCCCCCCCCCCACGTCCCCACATCTCCCCCAGTGTCCCCAAATGCCCCCGGGTCTCCTCCATGTCCCCAAATGTCATCTTCCTGTCTCTCAATGTCACCCCCCTGTCCCCCCCAATGGCCCCACAGCTCTCTGTGTCCCCTCCACATCCCCATGTTCCTCTCCACGTCCCACCAAACGTCCCCTCCACTTCCCCAATCCTTCTTGTGTCCCCCCAGTGCCCCCCCCCATCCCCAAACATCCCCTCCATGTCCCCATGTCCCACATGGCCCCCAGTGTCCCCTCCACGTTCCCCTCTACGTCCCCAATGTCTTCCCCTGTCCCCACATCACCTCCATGCCCCCACGCCCCTCTCTGCCCCCCCCCCCCAACCCCCTGTGTCCCCAGTGCCCCCAAATGTCCCCCAATGTCCCCCCATGTCCCCAGTGCCCCCTCACCTAGCAAACGCGCTCCTGGGTGCAGGCAAACAGAAAGCAAACCATCAGTGGGGTGGATTTGGGGGTCCCAGGGTGGGATTTGGGGTCCCAGGGTGGGATTGGGGTTGGAGGACAGGATGTAGGGGGGTCACAGGGTGGGATTTGGGGGCTTTGGGGGGAGAACTGGAGTTGGAGGATGGGATATGGGGCTCCCAGGGTAGAACATGGGGTCCCAGGGCAGGATTTGGGGACTCCAGATTGGAATTAGGATTGGAGAAGGGGATTTGGGGTCCCAGGATGGAATTTGGGGTCCCCAGGGTGGGATTTAGGGTCCCCAGGGTGGGATCTGTGGTACTAGCGAGTGTTTTGGGGTCCCCAGGGTGGGATTTGGTTCCTTTAGGGTGGGATTTGAAGCCCCTGGGGTTGGATTTGTGGTACTGGGGGATGTTTTGGTGTCCCTAGGGTGGGATTTGGGGGGCACAGGGTTGGATTTTTTAATTTTTGGGGGCCCGAATGGTTTGGGGGGGGGGAATTCAGGGGGGGGTGGGATTTGGGCCTCCCCAGGTGGGGATTTGGAAAGCCCCAGGGTGGGGACTGTGGTAAAGGGGGGGTGTTTGGGGTCCCCGGGGGGATTTGGGGGGCCAGAGGGTTGGATTTGTGGTAGGGGGGGGATGGTTTTGGGGGTCCCCAGGGGGGGGATCTGTGGTAACTGCAAAGTGTTTTGGGGTCCCCCGGGGTGGGATTTTGTGGGGTTCCCCGGGATTTGGTGGTACTGGGGGATGTTTTGGGGTCCCCAGGGTGGGATTTGGGGGGCACAGGTGGTCTTTGAAGCCCCCAGGGTGGGGGGAAAGGGGGGTGTTTTTGGGTCCCCGGGTGGGATTTGGGGGCCAGGTGGATCTTTGGGGGGCCCCCAGGGTGGGACCCTGGGGGGTATTGGGGGATGTTTTGGGGTCCCCAGGGTGGGATTTGGGGGGCACAGTGTTTTGAAAGCCCCCAGGGTGGGGGGGGGAAATTGGTTTTGGGGGGGGGTTTTGGGGCCCCCCAGGGGGGGTTTTTGGGGGCACCCAGGGCTTTGAACCCCCAGGGGGGGGGTCTGGGGGGGTTTTTGGGGTCCCCAGGAGGGTTTTGGGGTGCTGACCGTGGCAGGGCGTGCGCGCCGTAGAGCGGCAGGAGGCAGGAGAAGAGGAAGGGCGCCAGGCAGGTGGACACCAGCAGGCACAGCAGCGCCAGCCCCAGGCTGCGCAGCGCCTTGCGTGCCCACACCACGCTCTGGGGGGGGCACGGGGGGGTCAGGGACGCACCGACATCCCCTCCAAGCCCCCCTCCATCTCCCCATAACCCCCCCGTGTCCCCAAACCCCTCCTCAAGGTCCCCAACGTCCCCCCACCCCCATTATCCCCGCACATCCCAAATCCCCAACGCCCTCTGCCTCTCCCCATGTCCCCAACCCCCCCAACCCCCCCCCATCCCCCCCCCCAAAGCCCCCCCCCCCCCCCCAAAGCCCCCCCCCTCTGTCCCCAATAACCCCCCACCCCATTTCCCCTACCCCCCCCAAGTCTTATGCCCCCCTCCCCCCCCCCCCAAAGCCCCCCCTCCTCCCTGTGTCCCAAAAGCCCCCTTCATGTCCCCAAATATCCTCCCCCCCAAATTCCCCAAACCCCCCCCACCCCAATGGCCCCCAGTCCGCTCCCATGTCCCCAAACCCCCAATGTCCCCCAGTGCCCCCTCACCCCCTCTCCTCCACCTCCAAAGTCCTCCCCCCAGTCCCTCCCCCATGTCCAAAGCCCCCTCAATGTCCCAGTGCTGCCCCACCCCCTTTATCCCCTCAATCCCCCTAAAAACTAACTCCCCACCCCCAGAGCCCCCCATCCTCCTCCTGTCCCCAAAGCCCCCCAATGTCCCCAACGCCCCCCCAGTCTACCCCCATGTCCCTCAAACCCCCAATGTCCTCCCACCCCCCAATCCGCCCCCATCCCCAACATCCCTTCACCCCAAACCCCCCCAATCTCCCCCAAATCCCCCCCATACCAGGGGGGGCCCCTCCACAGCCCTCAGATAAGTCCCAAAGGGCTCCCAGGGCCCGAAGATGATGGAGCCGGGCGAGCAGAGGTAGCCCAGCACCTGGGTGGGGGTGGGCTCCCCCCGGACCCCCCCCCGGTCCAGGTCGAAGCCCAGTGACACCGCTTTCATAGCCACCACCATCTGTGCACCTGGGGGGGGAATAAAACCGGTGGAGACCCCAAAATTTGGGGGGGGGTCCCAACGTTTGGGGGGACACCATAACGTGGGGGGGAGCTGAGATCTGGGGAGAGGTCACAAAACTGAGGGGGGGTCCCCCAAAAAGAGAGGGGGGGGAAGTAGAGCTCACCTCGCATCTTGTGCCAGGTGACGGTATCCACCATGTGCAGCTCCCTGCGGGACAGCACAGCGCTCCCAGTTCCCTCCCAGTGCTCCCAGTTCCCTTCCAGTGCTCCCAGTTCCCTTCCAGTGCCCTCAGTTCTCCTCCCAGGCTCCCATTCCCCCTCCCACTCCTTCCATTCCACCTCCCAGGCCCCCATTCTCCCTCCCTGTGCTCCCAGTGCACTCCCCTCCCAATGCTCCCAGTGCTCCCATTCCCCTTCCACTCCCCCCACTTCCCCTCCCACTCCCCCCATTCTCCCTCCCAGTGCTCCCACTCCCTCCATTCCCCCCCCCAGCCCCCTCTCAGTCCCCCCCATCCCCCCCTCCCACTCCCCCTATCCCCCATCCCAGTTCTCCCAAGTCCCCCCGCAATTTCCCTCCCCTTCCCCATTCCCAGTCCCTCCATTTCCCCATCCCACTCCTTCCACCCCCCTCCCACTCCCTCCACTGCCCCCATTCCCCCTCCCACTCCCCCCTATCCCTCTCCCAGTGCTCCACACCCCCCACCCCCCCACTCCCCCTCCCCAGTCCCCCCATTCCCCCTCCCAGTGCTCCCACTCCCTCCATTCCCCCCCAGCCCCCTCTCCAGTCCCCCCATCCCCCCTCCCACTCCCCTATCCCTCTCCCAGTGGGCGTCCCAGTCCCCCCATCCCCCCCAGTCCCCCATTCCCCCGGCCCCAGTGCTCCCACTCCCCCACTCCCCTCCAAGTCCCCCCATTCCCCCTCCCAGCTGCTCCCACTCCCCCCCCATGTCCCCCCCCCATTCCCCTCCCATCCTCCAGATGCACCCAACTATCAATGTTCCCAGTCCCCCACTGCCCGCCTCCAGTCCCCCCATTTCCCCCTCCCCAGTGCTCCCACTCCCCCTCCAAGTCCCCCCAGTACCCCATGAGGACGTAGCTGAGGGCAGCCAGCGCGACGCAGAGCCCCCTCTGTGCTCGGGCCCGGCTCAGCAGCAAGGTGAGGGCACACAGGGCGCTCAGCAGAGCCACCCACAGCGCCTGCGCCCCGAAGAAATGGTGCAGGGCCAGCAGCCCCCCCAGCGCCGCCCCCGCGTGTTTGCCCCCCCGCGGCAGCGCTGCGTTACGGTGAGGAGGGGGGGGGAACACAAAAACCCCACAATTGGTTGCCTGCACCCCAAATGCCTGGAGTACAAATGTCATCTCCCCTCCTCCCCCCCCCACCACCCCAACAGTGTCCCTTAAACACATGGTGCCCTATGAATGCCAGAGGAACCCCCCCCCCCCCCAAATACCTGGGACCCCCACAAGGTATCAGGGACCCCACCAACACCCAGCCCCCCCCCCAAATATTTGAGAACCTATGGATGCCGCAATGCCCCCCAACACCTGGGACCCCCCCCCCCAATACTTGAGGCCCCAATAGATGTCCTGGCCTCCCCCGCCCCCAAGCCCCAAGTTTCCCCCCTTATATATTTGGGACCACTCCCCCAATTCTCAGATCCTTATGGACACCCTCCCCTCCAAAAACCTGAGACCCCCCCAATACTTGAGGCCCTAAAGATGCTATGATGCCCCCCCAACACCGTGGGACCCCCCCCAACATTCAGGGCCCTGAATACCCCCCCCAAACACCTCAAATCCTTTTATATAACTGGAACTCCCTCTCTCCAAATATTTGAGTCCCCAGTGTTTCCCCCTTTATATCTGGGATCCCTCCCCAATTTTGGGATTCTTATAGATGCCCATCCCCCCCCCCTCCCCCAACACTTAAGACCCTATGCACACTGCATGTCCCCCCAGCCCCTGGGACCCCCCCTCACCCCAATATTTAAGGCCCTGTGGATGATCCCCAACCCCTGGAACCCCCCTCAACATTTAAGGCTGTATGGATGCTGTGATGCCCCCCCAACACTTGAGACCCCCCCCCCAACATTCAGGGCTCCGAATACCCCCCCAAACACCTCAGATTTTTCTATTTAACTAGAACCCCCCCCCAAATATTTGAGACACCAATGTTCCTCCCTATATATCCGGGACCCCTCCCCCAATTTTGGGATCCTTATAGATACCCCCCCCCACGAGACCTCCCCCCAATATTTAAGTTCCTACGGATGACCCCCAACCCCCTCTGTATTTAAGGCCCTATGGATGCTGCGATGCTCCTCCAACCCCTGGGACCCCCCCCAAATATTTAAGGCCCTATGGACACCGTGACGCCCTCCTAACGCTTGGGACCCCCCCCCCCAACATTCAGGGCCCTGAATACCCCCCCAAGCCCCTCAGACCCCCCCCATACAGCCGGCTCCCCCCACTCACGCAGCCGGTGCAGCAGCCTCGCCCCGAGGCACAGCAGCAGCAGCGGCCACAGCTGGGCCAGGCCCTGCCGAGCGGTCGGCACCACGCAGCCCGGCAGCACCTGGGCCGCGAACTCCCGCGGAGGCAGCGCCGACATCCTGGTGGAGGACGAAAAGATCGAACCCGTGCCCCCTCCGTCCAAAAAAAAAAAAAACACAATAAAAATAAAGAATAAAACGAAATAAAGCCCCGAGCCGCGCGGAGCCCCCGGCCCGCACCTCACTGAGGGGAGCGAGCGGCGCCGGCCTGAGGAGAAAGGGGCGGGGCCACGCCGCCAGCCAATCAGCGCTCTCTTCGCGACCCCGCGCAGAGCGCTCGGCCAATCGCAGCGCGGTCGCTAAGGGGCGGGGCTCGGTTGCGAGGGGCGTGGCGTAGAGGCGGGAAGCGCTGTTGCCTGGCAACGGGAGCGCCGAGCGGAGGCAGAGGGGCCGCGCGCGGGGCATTGTGGGATGCGGGAGGACCCTCCTCCCTTCCCCCCCCCCCACCCTCCCCCCACCCCCTCCCCAGCCACCTCAGCGCTTTCCGGCGCTGCCATGGCGCTGCCCGGGGGGAGCGGGATGGAGCGGTACCTCATCCTGGGCCGCGTCGGGGAGGGAGCGCACGGAGTCGTCTTCAAAGCGAAGGATCGGGAGGTGAGGGGGGAAAGCGGAGATCGTGAGGTAAAAGTAGAAGATCGTGAGGTGAAAAGGGGGGATTTGGGGTGAAAAAGGGGGATTTGGGGTGAAAAGGGGAGATTTGAGGTGAAAAGGTGGGGTTTGAGGTAGGGAGTAGGGATCTGAGGCGAAAAGCTGAGATCTTGAGGTAAAAAGGAGGGGGGAGGTGGAGATCGTGAGGTAAAAGTAGGAGATTGTGAGGTGAAAAGGGGGGATTTGAGGTGAAAAGGGGGGATTTGGGGTGAAAAGGGGGGATTTGGGGTGAAAAGGGGAAATTTGAGGAGAAAAGGGGGGATTTGAGGTAGGGAGTAGGGATCTGAGGCGAAAAGCTGAAATCTTGAGGTAAGAATAGGAGATTTTGAGGTAAAAAGGTGGGATTTGGGGTGAAAAGGGGAGACTTGGGGGTAAAAATGGGGGATTTGAGGTAAAAAGGGGAATTTGAGGTAGGAAGCAGAGATACGAGGTGAAAAGCAGAAATCTTGAGGTAAGAATAGGAGATGCTGAGGTAAAAAGGGGGGTTTTAATCTTGAAAAGGGGGAATTTGGGGTGAAAATGGGGGATTTGAGGTAAAATAAGGTGAGGTTCCGGGTGAAGATGGGGAATCCGAGGTGGAAAGGGGGATTTGAGGTGAAAAGGGGAGGATTTGAGGTAGGAAACGGAGATATGAGATGAAAAGCAGAAATCTTGAGGTAAGAATAGGAGATCTTGGGGTGAGAAGGGGGGATTTGGGGTACAAAGAGGGGATTTGAGGTGAAAAGGGATGGTTTTGAGGTAGGAAGTGGACATATGAAGTGAAAAGCAGAAATGTTGAGGCAGGAATAGGAGATCTTGGGGTGAAAAGGGGGGATTTGAGGTAGGAAATGGAGATATGAGATGAAAAGCAGAAATCTTGAGGTAAGAGTAGGTGATTTTGAGGTAAAAAGGGGGGATTTTAATCTTGAAAAGGGGGGATTTGGGGTAAAAAGGGGATTTTTGGGGTAGGAAATGGAGATACGAAGTGAAAAGCAGAAATCTTCAGATAAGAATAGAAAAACTTGAGGTAAAAAGGGGAGGTTTGGTGTAAAAAGGGGGGATTTGAGGTAGAAAGTGGAGATATGGGATGAAAAGTAGAGATGTAGAGGTAGGAATAGGAGATTTTAGGGTAAGAAAGGGGGGATTTGGGGTGAAAATGGGGGATTTGAGGAAGGAAGCAGAGAGATGGGATGAAAAGCAGAAATCTTGAAGTAAGAATAGGAGATCTTGGGGTGAGAAGGGGGGATTTGAGGTAAAAAGGTGGGATTTGAGGTAGGAAATGGAGATATGAGATGAAAAACAGAAATCTTGAAGTAAGAATAGGGGATTTTGAGGTAAAAAAGGGGGGATTTGGGGTGAAAATGGGGGATTTGAGGTAAAAAGGGAGGATTGGAGGAAGGAAAAAGAGATATGAGATGAAAAGTAGGAATTTTGAGGTAGGAATAGGAGATCTTGGGGTGAGAAGGGAAGATTTGAGGTAAAAAGGAGAGATTTGAGACAAAAGGGAGAATTTAAGGCAGGAAAGTGAGTTTTGAGGTGGAAAGTGCAGTCTTAAGATAAAGAAAATGAGAGGTTTTGGGGTAAAAGAGAAGGTTTTCAGGTAAAAAGATGATAAAATAAGAAAGAAATGTCAAATAAAGTAGGAAATTTTAGCTTAAGAGGAAGAGTGTGAGATAAAAAGGGGGGGTTGGGGTAACAAGGGGAGATTTGGGGTAGGAAGTAAAGATTTAAGATGAAAAGTGGAAATCCTGTGAGGAAATAGGAGATTAAACTAAAAAAAAGAGATTTTGAGGTTAAAAAAAATGAAATTTTGAGGTGAAAAGGGGTGAATTTGAGGTGAAAAGTGGAGATCTTGGAAGGTTTTAAGACGAAAAGGGGAGATTTGAGGTGGAAAGGTGGAATTTAGAGGTAAAAGGCAATTTGGGATGCAAAAGAAGGGATTTTGAGGCAAAAAGGGGCAGGTTTGGGGCAAAATGGGGAAGGTTTGGGGTTTAAAAAAAAAAGTGGGGATTTGGGGGTGAAAATGAGGATAGGGAGAAAATGGGGATTTGGGACAAGAATGGGAAGTTTTGAGGTGAAAATGAGGATAACGCTTTGGAAATGAGAAACGTTGAGTGAAGCCTGAGTATTATGGGATGTAGAAAGGCTGAAGTAACAAAGTAAGGGGGTGGAGGACTTTGAGGGGGGGGGGGGGGCAGTTCTCATGTGACCTCATGTGACACCGTGCACCGTATGATGCCATCACCCCCACGTGACATCACTGCCGTATGACGTCACTGCTGTGTGACGTCACTGCCGTGTGACGTCACTTCCTGTCCCCCCCCACCCCCCCCAGACTGGGGAGACGGTGGCCCTGAAGAAAGTTCCGCTGCGCCGCCCCGAGGACGGCGTTCCCCCCCAGACACTGCGGGAGATCAAAGCTCTGCGAGAGATCGAGGACAACCCCCACGTAAGCACCACCCCCACCCCATAAAAAACCCCGCAGGTTCCTCCATGTTGTGCCCCCACCCCTTGTCACCCCCATCCCTTACCCCCCCCCCCAGTTTTGGGGATGCTTCACAGGCACCCCCCATTTTGTTGCAGGTTGTCCGCCTGCGCGCCGCCTTCGCGCACGGCCCCGCTGTCGTCCTGGCCTTTGAGTTTGTGGTTGGGGATTTGGGGGGGGTCCTACGGGCTGCCCCCGCCCCGCTGCCCCCCGCCCGCATCCGGGCGCTGCTGGCCATGACGCTGAGGGGCTTGGGGCACTGCCACCGCCTGCGCATCCTGCATCGTGTGAGTGGGCCCTAAATTGGATGGGGGGGAAGGCAAAGGGGGGCCCAAATGTGGGGATGGGGGGTCAAGGAGGGCCCAAAATGTGGGGATGGGGGTCAGAGGGCTGAGAGGGCCCCAAAACATGGGGAGGTGGGGGGTCTGAGGGGTCAGGGGACCCCAAAATGTGGAGATGGAGGGTCAGGGAGACCCCAGAACGGTTGGGATGGGGGGGTCAAAGGTTTGAGGGGCCTGGAGATGTGGGGGAGGAGGGGGTCAAGGGGACCCCCAGTTTGTGGGGATGGGGAGTCAGAGGGGTGAGGGGGCCCCAAACATGGGGAGGTAGGGGTCAGAGGGTCAAGGGGACCCCAAAATGTGGGGGAGCTAGATGGGAAGGGGTCAAAGACCCCGCTATGTGGGGATGGAGGGTCAGAGGGTTGAGGGGGGCCTGAGATAGTGGGGGAGGGGGGTCGAGGGACCCCAGTAATTGTGGGGGCTAGTGGGTGAAGGCAGAGGGGCCCGTTTGTGGATGGGATAGGTAGGGGCCCCAAAACACGTGGAGGTGGGGGTCTGAGGGGGTCAGGGCACCCCAAAATGTGGGGATGGGGGGTTGGGGGATCAGAGGGGTGAGGGGACCCCAAAAATAAAGAGATGGGGGTCTGAGGAGTTGAGGGGATCACTAAATGTGGGGATGGGGGGTCTGAGTGGTCAGGAAGACCCCAGAATGTGGGTGATAGTGGGGGGGGGGGGGGTCACACAGCCATGCCCTCCCCCCCTCCTCGGTGCTGCAGGACCTGAAGCCGGCCAACCTGCTGATCGACGGCGCGGGGCGGCTCAAGCTGGCCGACTTCGGGCTGGCCCGCGTCCTCGCAGCCCCCCGGGGGCGGCCCTACAGCCACCAGGTGGCCACCAGGTAGCGCCCACCCCCCCCCCCGTGTCGCTGTGCCCCCATTGATGTCTGTCCTCCCCCCATAACGGTGTCATCCCCCCCCCATACAGGTGGTACCGTGCCCCAGAGCTGCTCTACGGCGCGCGGCACTACGACGAGGGTGTTGATTTGTGGTGGGTGCCCAAATTCGGGTCCCCAAAATGGACGTCTCCAAATTTGGGTTCCCAAAGCGATATCCCAAATTCAGGTCCCCAAATTCGGGTCCCTAAAATTGACATCCCCAAATTAGGGTCCCCAAAGCAATATCCCAAATTCAGGTCCCCAAAATGGACGCCTCCAAATTTGGGTCCCCAAAGCAATATCCCAAATTCGGGTCCCCCAAATGGGCATCTCCAAATTTGGGTCCCCAAAGCGATATCCCAAATTCAGGTCCCCAAATTCGGGTCCCTAAAATCGTCATCCCCAAATTAGGGTCCCCAAAGCAATATCCCAAATTCAGGTCCCCAAAATGGACGCCTCCAAATTTGGGTCCCCAAAGCAATATCCCAAATTCGGGTCCCCCAAATGGGCATCTCCAAATTTGGGTCCCCAGAGCGATATCCCAAATTCCGGTCCCCAAATTTGGGTCCCTAAAATGGACATCCCCAAATTCGGGTCCCCTAAAGCGGTATCCCAAATTCAGGTCCCCAAAATGGACATCTCCAAATTCGGGTCCCCAAAGCAATATCCCAAATTCAGATCCCCCAAATGGACATCTTCAAATTTGGGTTCTCAAAGCGATATCCCAAATTCAGGTCCCCAAAATGGATGCCTCCAAATTCAGGTCCCCAAAGCAATATCCCAAATTTGGGTCCCCAAATTCAGGTCCCCAAAATGGACATCTCCAAATTCGGGTCCCCAAAGCGATATCCCAAATTGGGGTCCCCAAATTCATGTCCCCAAAATGGACGTCTCCAAATTTGGGTCCCCAAAGCAATATCCCAAATTCAGGTCCCTAAATTCGGGTCCCTAAAATGGACATCCCCAAATTCAGGTCCCCAAAGCGATATCCCAAATTTGGGTCCCCAAATTCGGGTCCCCAAAATGGACGTCTCCAAATTCGGGTCTGCAAAGCGATATCCCAAATTGGGGTCCCCAAAATAAATGTCTTCAATTCAGGTCCTTGAAGTGATACGGCAAATTCAGGTCCCCAAATTGTGGTCCCTAAATTCTGGTTCCCAAAATGGACGTCCCCAAATTTGGGTCCTCAAAGCAATATCCCAAATTCAGGTCCCCAGATTCAGGACCCCAAAATGCACATCTCCAAATTCAGGTCCCCAGTGCAGTATCCCAAATTCAGGTCCCAGATTCAGATCCCCAAACCGGTATCCGAAATTTGCATCCCCAAAACGGACGTCCTCAAATTCATGTCTCCAAATTCGTGTCCTGAAAATGGATGTTCCCAAATCGAGGGTCCCCAAATTCGGATCCCCAAGTTTGTGCCCATAAATTTACGTCCCGTGTTGGTGATCCCCAGAACGAACGTCCCCAAAAATCAGGGTCCCCCCTCCAGTGATGTCCCCCCCCCAGTGATGTCCCCGTGTGGGCGTCCGCAGGGCGGTGGGCTGCATTTTTGGGGAGCTGCTCAACCTGTCCCCGCTCTTCCCCGGGGAGAACGACATCGAGCAGCTGTGCTGCGTGCTGCGTGCCCTCGGAACCCCCAGCCCCCGTGTGTGGCCTGTGAGTGGGGGGGCCGGGGGGGCTGGGGGCACTGCAGGGGGCATTGGGAGGGCTGGGGGCACTGGAGGTGGGGACTGGGGGAGAAGTGGGGGTGCTGGAGGGGAAGCGGCTGGGGGGCTGGGGTCACTGGGGGGGGAGTTGGGAGGGCTGGGAGTAGTGGGGAGGGTGGGGGGCAATCGGGGGGGACTGGGAGGACTGGGGGTGCTGGAGAGGAAGGCACTGGAGGGGCTGGGGGGCACTACGGGGGCCTGGGGGCAATGGGGGGGACTGGGGGTGCTGGAGGTTAAGAACTGAGAGGTACTGGGGGTACTGGGGGGAGCACTGGGGGGGGCTGGGGGCACTGCAGGGGACGTTGGGAGGGCTGGGTGCACTGGGGGGGGACTGGAGGACTGGGGATGCTGGAGGGGAAGCACTAGTGGAGCTGGAGGCAATAGGGGGGTCTGGGGGCACTGGGGGGGGCTGGCGACAGTGGGGGGCTGGGGGCAGTGTGAGGGTGCCCTGGGAGAACTGGGAATACTGGGGGGAAGCACTGGGAGCAGGTGGAGGCACTGGGAGAACAGTGGGAGGGAGGATTGGGGGCACTGGGGTAGGGCAGTGGGAGGGAGGACTGGGAGCACTGGGAGTATAGGGGGGGAGCAGTGGGAGAGCTGAGGGTGGCTGGAGGCACTGGGAAGGAGGACTGGGAAGGCTGGGGGCAGTGGGAGTAGGCACTGGGAGGGCTGGGAGCACTGGGGGGGAGCACTGAGGGAACTGGGAGCACTGGGAGGGGGCACTGGGGGAACTGAGAAGGGCTGGGGGTGCTGGGTGAGGGCATGGAGTGCTGAGGGGGGGTGCTGGGAGCACTGGGAGGGGGTCTGGAAGAAGCGGGGAGCACTGGGGGGGGCACTGGTGGACACTGGAGCGCTCACTTGGGTATACTGGGACGTACTGGGACGGCTTCAAAATCCAACGGGAAGCGCTGGGGGGGGTCCAGCTCTTTCCTGGAGCATCCTCTGACCCCCCCCTTGTCCCCAAATCCCCCAGGAGCTGGCGCAGCTCCCCGATTACCCCAAGATCTCGTTCCGGGCTCGGGAGCCGCCCCCCCTGGAGGAGTTGGTCCCCGATGCCCCCCCCGCTGCTGTTGACCTCCTGGGCCGCTTCCTCGTCTACCCCTCACGTCAGCGCATCCGTGCCCACGAGGTGGGGGTCCCTGACTTCCGGGGGGGCTGTCCCCAACTTCTGGGGGGGTCCCTGAGTCCTGTGGAGGGGTGGGGGCAGGGGAGTGGTGGTATTGGGGTGGGGGGTTGTACTCTCAAGGCCCTGCGGTGCATGGGAGGAGTTCTGGGGTCACTGGGATGCACTGGGGGAGAACTGGGAGATACTGGGGCGTATTGATGGTTGCTGGGAGGTACTGGAGGGGGTACTGGGGGCTGCTGGGTTGTGCTGAGAGGCACTGGAAGGGGCTGCTGAGGAGCACTGGGTTTTACTGGGAGGTACTGGGACGTATTGATGGCTGATGGGAGGTACCGGAGGGGAGACTGGGAGGTACTGGGGGCTGCTGGGATGTGCTGAGAGGCGCTGAGATGGGCTCGGAGGGGCTACTGGGGAGCACTGGGTTTTACTGGGAAGGTGCTGGGATGTACTCGGGGGGGCACTGGAGGCAGTGGGGTGTGGTGAGACATACTGGGATGTATTTGGGGGTGCTGGGAGGCATTGCGATGTACTGGGATGTACTGGAAAGAGCACTGGGACAAACTGGGAGTCCACTGGGAGATACTGGGGGGGTGGGCACAAAAACCCACTGGGGTGGCTCAGGTGGGCACTGGATGCTCTTGGTTCATACTGGGTCATGCTGGTGGGTACTGGTTCATACTGGTGGATACTGGTTTCCCACAGGCTCTGCTGCACCCCTACTTCTTCGGCCCCATGGAGTTGGCCCCCCCGCCCCGAGGGGGGTCCCGTTCACCCCCTACCTTCTGCCTGGACGCCCCACTGCTGCCCCAGTTGCCCCCCCCCGGCACCCTGGCCCCAGTTGCCCCCCCTGCACCGTGAGCCCCCCCCCCAGTGTGGTGTTTCCCCTCCCCCCCCCTCAGAAAAAAAGTGGAAAAAAGGATGAAAATGTTCAATTTTGCGGGCTGAAAATGCTCCACTTTCGGGGGATGAAAATGATGTTTTTTGTGAGCAAAATGAAGGTTTTATGACTGAAAATGCAAAGTTTGGGGCTGGGAGCGCAGCTTTGGGGCTGAAAACGGCGACTTGGGTTGAAATCCCAAATTTGAGGTTGGAAATCCTGATTTTGAGGCTGAAAATACCCCCCCCCAGTTGTGGCGCCTCCCCGCCCCCCCCCAAAAAATGTGAACTTTGGTACGAAAACAGCGATTTTGAGCTAAGTCCCTGAATTTGAGTTTTGGAGAAATACCTGATTTTGAAGCTGAAAATGCCAAAGTTGGGGCTGAAAACGCGACGTTAAGACTGAAAATAGCAACTATGGTTTGAAATCCTGAATTTGAGGTGGAAAATCCCAAATTTAAGGATGAAAATGCTGAATTGGGGGCTGAAAATGCAACTTTGAGACTGAAAATGGTGACTTTGGGTTGAAATCCCAAATTTGAGGTTGGAAATCACAATTTCAAGACTGAAAATGCCGAATTTGGGGCTGAAAACAGGAACTTTGGGTCGAAATCCCAAATTTGAGGTTGGAAATCCTGATTTTGAGGCTGAAAATGCCAAAGTTGGGGCTGAAAATGCGACGTTTGGACTGAAAATAGCAACTATGGTTTGAAAGTCATGAATTTGAGGTGGAAAATCCCGAATTTAAGAATGAAAATGCTGAATTAGGGCCGAAAATGACATCTTTGGGTCGAAATCCCAAATTTGAGGTTGAAAATCCCAATTTCAAGACTGAAATTACGAAGTTTGAGGCTGAAAATGCGACTTTGAGACTGAAAATGGTGACTTCGGTTCAAAATTTCGAATTTTGAGGTTGGAAATCCTGATTTTGAGGCTGAAAATACCAAATTCGGGGCTGGAAATGCAACTACGAGTCTGAAAACAGCAACTTTGGATCAAAGTCTGGAATTTGTGGAGGAAAATCGCAACCTAAGACAGAAAACACCAAATTTGTGGCTGAAAATGGTGACTTTGGATCGAAATCCAGAATTTGAGGTTGGAAATCCCAAATTTGGGGCTGAAAATGCCGAATTTGGGGCTTGGAATGCAACTTTGAGGCTGAAAATACCAAATTTGCGGATGAAAATATCAAATTTGGGGCTGAAATTGCGACTTTGAAACTGAAAATCGCATCTTGAGGTCAAAATCCTGATTTTTGAGGCTGAAAATGCCGACCTGAATCTCAAACCAGGTGAGTTGGGGGTGGTGTGGGGCTACAAACCCCTTTTTGGGGCTGAAAATGGACGTTTTGGGTGCAGAAATCTCTGCAGTTGGGGTTGAAAGTGCCACTTTTGGGGTGGAAAATGGGGAATTTTGGTGCCAAAAATCCGAAGTGTGGTGCTCAAAATCGCAATCCTGTGGGCTGGGATTCCTGCATTTGGGGTCTGAAATTCCCAAATTTGGGATCAGAAATCTCCAATTTGGGGTCAGAAGTTCCCCAATTGTTGGGATCAAAAATTCCCAAATTTGGAGTCTGAAACCTCAAATTTGGGGTCAAAAATCCCCAAATTTAGGGTCTGAAACCTCGCATTTTGGGCCCCAAATTCCCAAATTTGGGGTCAGAGATTCCTCAGTGTGGGGTTGAACGCTTCCAACTTTGGGTCCCAAAATGCCCAATTTGGGGCTGAACCTCCAAACGCTGCTCCGGAAATATCATTTTTTGAGCCCCCCCTCCACCCCCCCTTTCAGTTTCACACTGAAAATCCCAACTTTTCCACCAAAAAAAAAAAAAAACCATTTTTTTCTCTCCAAACCCCACAGTCCACACCAACCCCCCCCTCCCCAAATCCCCCCGTTTCCCCCCCCCCAGTTTCTCCCCATTTTACAGACGGGGGCGGTGTTTATGTAGGCCCTACAGTAACGGGGGGGGGGGGGGGGGTGGTTGTGGCCCCCCCCATGGCTGTCCCTGATAAGCAGCACTTCGAGGAAGGGCGCAGCGCCTTCCTTTAACCGGGGGGGGGGGGGGGGGGGAGGGGGGGGGATGACACCATGACCCCCCCCCTTGCTCCATTTAACCCCCCGCCTCCCCCCCGCTGCCCTCTTTCCCACCCCAAAAGTGGGGGTCTCACCGTGCTGCCCCCCCCAATAAAAACTTACTGGGTGGGGGGGGGGGTGTAAAGCGAGGGGGGGGCACCCCCTGATGGATGTGTGTGTGTCCCCCGTGCCCCCCCCCCGTGCCCAACTGCCTCCCGCCCGCTATCAGATAAGGCCTTATCAGTGCCCTACAGCCCCAGGGGCCGGTTACCCAAAGGGCGGGGGGGGGCACCCCAAAGTGCCCGCCCCCCCCCCCCCCCCAAAAAAATTAAAAAAAATAAAATTCTCCAAGGGAGGGAGGGGGTCCTGGGGAGGGGGGGGGTTCAGCCCCTCCCTGCAGGCGGGGCCGCGTCCGTCCGTCTGTCCGTGCGACTGCGGTGACACACGGCTGCAGGTCAGTGACCCCCCCACAGCAGGGGGGGGGGATTATATTTTTGGGGGGGCAGAGAGGGGGGGGGGGGGTCGTCTTTGGGTTTAATGGAGTTATTGCGAGGAGGGGGCACTGCTGATGGATTCATACCCCCCCCCCTCCCCTCTTCTTCCAGGCCCCCCCCCATGGAGTTCGTGGCGCTGGGGGGGCCGGATGCGGGGTCCCCCCCTCCGTTCCCCGATGAAGCCGGAGCCTTCCTGGGTCTGGGGGGGGGCGAGGGGACGGAGGCGGGGGGGCTGCTGGCCTCCTACCCCCCCTCAGGTACGGCACCCCCACCCTGTGACCCCCCCCCCAAACCCCTGGTGCTCCCCACTGCCCCTCTTTCCCCTTTAAGGGACCCCGATGTCACCCCGCATCCCCTCTCTCAGTATTGAGTCCCCACGTCTCCTCTGCCCCCCCGGAACCCCCCCATTTTCCCCCATATCCCCCCCCAAATGTCCCCCCCATGCCCCTCCACCCCGTATCACCCCAAAATGTCTCCCCCCGCCCCCAGTGTCCCCCTCAAATCCACCCCAAAATGTCCCCATGTCCCCCTCAACGTCATTGTCCCCCCCATACCCCCTCAAAATGTCACCCCTCCACCCCGTCACCCCCCCAATACCCCCCCCATATCCACCCCAAATGTCCATCGTGCCCCCCATGTCTCCCCCCACCCCATCACCCCAAATTCCCCCATATGCCACCCCCAAAATTCCATCGTGCCCCCCCATGTCTCCCCCCACCCATCACCCCAATATCCCCCATATCCACCCCAAAATGTCTCCCCCCCACCCCATCACCCCGTGCCCCCCCGTATCCCCCCCAAAACGCCCCCCATGTCCCCCTCACCCCTGAACCCCCCATACCCACCCCAAAATGTCCCACCATGTCCCCCCAAACTCCATCACCCCCCATATCCACCCCAAAATATGCCCCCCCCATCCCATACCCACCCCAAAATGTCCGCCGTGCCCCCCCCACCCCGTATCCACCTCAAAATGTCCCCTTCACCCCACACCCTCCCACAAAATGTTCCCCATGTCCCCCCCCCACCCCATCACCCCAATTGGCCCCCCATACCCCCCAAAATAGCTTCTCCACCCCATATCCCCCCCCCAAAATGTTCCCCCCATTTCCCCCAATACCTACACCAAAACATGCTTCCCCACCCCATCACCCCCAATGTCCCCCCCATACCCACCCAAAATGTCCCCCCCACCCCATCACCCCCAAGGTCCCCCCCATATCACCCAAATGTCCCCCACCGCCCCTCTTTCCCCTTTAAGGAACCCCCCCCCACCCCATCACCCCAATGTCCCACCCCATACCCACCCCAAAATGTCCCCCCCACCCATCACCCTCAAGTCCCCCCCATACCACCCCAAAATGTCCACCCCACCCCATCACCCCCAAAATGTCCCCCCATCATCACCCAAAATGTCCCCCCCACCCCCATTACCCCAATGCCCACCCCATATCACCCCAAATGTCCCCGTCTCCCCATCCACCCCAATGTCCCCCCATGGCCCACCCCAAAAATGTCCCCTCCACGCCATCACCCCAATGTCCCCCCCCATACCCACCCCAAATGTCCCCTCCACGCCATCCCACCCCATTCCCCCCCCCCCATATCACCCCAAAAGGTCCCCCGCCACCCCATCACCCCCCGTATCCCCCCCTATCACCCCAAAAATATCCCCCCCCCCCATCACCCCCAAGTCCCACCCACCCCATCACCTCCAATGTCCCCCTCATATCACCCCAAAATGTCCCCCCCACCCCATCACCCCCAATGTCCCACTCCATATCACCCCAAAATGTGTCCCCCCCCTTCCCCCCCCCAGGCCGCGTGTCCCTGGTGCCGTGGGCAGACGCGGGCACTTTGGGGACCCCCCAATGGGTGCCGCCCCCTCCCCAAACGGAGCCCCCCCGCTACCTGGAGCTGCTGCAGCCCCCCCGGGGCAGCCCCCCCCACCCCTCCTCCGGGCCCCTCCTGCCCCTCAGCAGCGGGCCACAGCCCTGCGGTGAGTGGGGGGGGCACTGGAAGGAACTGGGGGGCACTGGGAGGGGGTTGGGGAGAACTGGGAGCACTGGGAGGGGGTCTGGGGAGACTGGGGGACTGGGGGTACTGGGGGTACTTGGGGGGACTGGGGAACTGGGAGGACTGGGAGGACTGGGAAGGTTGGGAGGGGGACTGGGAGGGAGTACTTGGGAGGCACTGGGAGGGATTGGGGACGAGATGGGGAGGCACTGGGAGGGGGTTGGGGGGCATTGAGAGGGACTGGGGGGTTACTGGGAGGGACTGGGGGAAAATGGGAGGCGAACTGGGAGGACTTGGGATGGGGGCTGGGGAGGCACTGGGGGCTGGGGGCACTGGGAGAAGGGACTGGGAGGAACTGGGAGGCGGGTGAGGGGGGCACTGGGAGGAACTGGGAGGGGATCTGGGGAGCACTGGGAGGGACATGGGGGCATGGGAACTGGGAGTGGCTAAGCTGGGGGCACTGGGAGCACTGGGAGGGGACTGGGAGAAACTGGGAGGGGGTGGGGAGGGGATTGGGGGCCACTGAGAGCACTGGGAGGGGGTTGGGGGGCACTGGGAAGGAACTGGGAGGGACTGGGGGAAAATGGGAGGAACTGGGAGGGAATGAGGGGGCACTGGGAGAGGACTGGGAGGAACTGGGAGGGTATAGGGAGTTACTGGGAGGAAACTGGGAGAGAGCTGAAGGGCACTGGAGGGTAACTGGGGCATAGTGTGGCAGGGTACTGGTTTATACTGGTGTGCTCCGAGGCGCATACTGGTTCATACTGGGGTGGATGGTGGTGTACTGGTCTGTACTGGTCTGTACTGGTGCATGTTGGGGTGAGCACTGCAATCTGTGCTGGTTCTTACTGGTTCATACTGGTTTATTGTGGTTTGTATGAGTTCATACTGGTTTATGCTAGTCTATACTGGTCCATATTGGTTTATGCTGGTTCCTACTGGTCTATACTGCTTTGCATGGGTTGTCGCAGGTCCTTACTGGTTTGCACTGGTCCATACTGGGGAATGTGGGAGCAGAAGTGTTGAGGGTGCAAACTTGAGGGTGGTACAGGGTTTCAGCTGGTCCATACTGGTTTGTTCTAGTCTGACTCAATCTGTACTGGTTCATACTGGTGTAAAGTGATCCATACTGGTCCATACTGGTGTAAACTGGTCCATACTGGCCAGATACGGACAGACAAGCAGTATGAGTACATAGCGGGGGGAGTGGTGGTTTCTATGGCTCCGTAGTGGTTTCTACTGGTTTATTCTGGTTCATACCATCCTATGCTGGTCCATACTGGGCTAAACTGGTCCCTGCTGGTCTATACTGGTGTAAACTGGTCTATATTGGTCCGTACTGGGAGGAGACGTGAGAGTACAAGCAGCCTGAATGCATCCTAGGTGTATCATTGGGGGAGGAGCGGGGGGGTTATGGTGGTTTCTACTGGTCCGTGCTGGTCCCTAGTGGTCCATATTGGTCCTTACTGGTCCATATTGGTCCTTACTGGTCCTTACTGGTCCATGCTGGGCAGAGGCCCGTGAGTGCGTCAACTGCGGAGCGACGGCGACGCCGCTGTGGCGCCGGGACGGCACCGGGCATTACCTGGAACGCCGCGGGCCACCACCGCCCAACGGCACAACCGCCCCTCATGCCCCCAAAAAGCGCCTGGGGCCCCCAAAAAAAAACGCCCCCCCCCCCCAAAAAAAAAACCCCCCCCCACCCCAAAACCCCCCCCCCCCCCAAAAAACCCCCCAAAAACCCCCCCCAAAAACCCCCCCCCAAAAAAAAAAACACCCCCCCCCCCCCAGGTTAGTGCTCCCCCCCTCCACCTTCCACCCTGGCTTCACAACAGCCCCATGCTGACCCCAAAAATCACCCCTGGGAGCCCCAAACTGCCCCCCACCCCCCAGGGACCCCCCACAAACCCCAAAACCCCCCCCCGTACGCCCCCCCAAAATGCACCCCAAAAACCCCCAAATCCCCCCCAAAATCCCCCCCCCCCCCACAGCGCTTAGTGCATCCCCACCTCCATCCTTCCACCCTGTGCTCTCACAAACAGCCCCCACGCCGACCCCCCCAAAAATTTCCCCCCTGGCTGACCCCAAAATGCCCCCACCCTGACGCAAACCCCCCCCCCGCAACCCAAAACCCCCCCGTATGCCCCCCCAAAAATCCCCCAAAAACCCCCCAAATCCCCCCCCAAAATCCCCCCCCCCCACACGTTAGTGCACCCCATCTCCGTCCCCTTACCCTGTGCTCTCACAAACAGCCCCACGCTGACCCCAAAAATCACCTGGTGAGCCCCAAACGCCCCCACCCCACCAGGAGCCCCCCCCACACCCCCAAAACCCCCCCAAAACCCCCCCAAACCCCCCAAACCCCAAATCCCCCCCAAAATCCCCCACCCCCCCCAGCGCTTAGTGCATCCCCATCTCCATCCTTCCACCCTGTGCTCTCACAAGCAGCCCCACGCCGACCCCAAAAATCACCTGGTGAGCCCCAAAACTGCCCCCACTCCAATGACAGACCCCCCCACCCCAAAACCCCCCCGTACGCCCCCCAAAATGCACCCCAAAACCCCCCAAACCCCCCCCCAAAATCACCCACCCCCCCACAGCGCTTAGTGCATCCCCACCTTTGTCCCCTTACCCTGTGCTCCCAAGCAGCCCCACACCGACCCCAAAACGTTTTTTTAGCCCCAAAACTGCACCTCTTCCCCCCCCCCCACTGTGGAGACCCCACCCCCCCCCACCCCAAACCCCCCCCCTGTTTCACCCCCCCAAAATGCACCTCAAAACCCCCGGTATCCCCAGTCTTCCCTCAGTTGCCCCCAGACCCCTCCTAGGTGCCCCCATGTCCCCCATAGCCCCTCCCCAGGACCCTCCATCACCACAAAAACCACTGCAGCACCCAATTGCCCCCATCTCCCCCCCCCTCCTCAGGACCCCCAATTACCCTCCATCCCCTCCATCCCCAAAGCCCCTCCCCAGGACCCCCAATTGCCCCCTATCTCTTCCCCCATCTCCCCTCCAACCCCACAACCCTCTCCCCAAGACCCCCAATTGCCCCCCAGCTTCCTCCTTAAGACCCCCAGCTGCTCCTCATCTCCCCCCCATCCCCATAACCCCCCTCCCCCAGGACCCCCTAAAAGAGCCCCCCAAATCCCCCCCAGGACCCCCAGACCCCCCCAGTTGTCCCTGAGCCCCTTCCCCAAGACCCCCAGTTATCCCTATCTACCCCCCATCCCCATAACCCCCTACCCCCAAGACCCCCCCAGTTGCCCCCCAGTTGCCCCCTATCTGCCCCCCCATCCCCATAACCCCCTCCCCCAGGACCCCCAGTTGCTCCCAGATTCCCCCCCAGTTGCCCCCAGCCCCTCTCTTCAAGACCCCCAATTGTGCCCCATCATGCCCCCCATCCCCATAACCCCTCCCAGGACCCCCTAACAGCCCCCAAATCCCCCTCCGGGACCCCCAGTTGCCCCCAGACACCCCCAGGTTCCCCCAGGACCCCCAAACGCCCCCCCCATCCCTATAACCCCCTCCCCAGTTTCCCCCAGACCCCCCACCGTTGTCCCCAAGCCCCCTCCCCAGACCCCCAGTTGCCCCCCATCTGCCTCCCCATCCCCATAATCCCCTCCCCCAGGACCCCCAGTTGCCCCCAGCCCCCTCTTCAAGACCCCCAATTGTGCCCCATCTGCTCCCATCCCCATAAAAACCCCCTCCCCCAGGATCCCCAGTTGCCCCCAGACACCCCCAGGTTCCCACCAGCTCCCCTCCCCACGACCCCCAAACGCGCCCCCATCCCTATAACCCCGTCCCCAGGACCCCCAGTTGCCCACCAGCCCCCCTCCCAAAGACCCCCAGTTGCCCCCCTATCTGCCCCCCCATCCCTATAACCCCCTCTTCATGACCCCCAGCTGCCCCTATACCCCCCCATCTCCCCCACAACCCTCTCCCAAACCCCCTCAGACCCCCCCCCCCCAGATCTCCCATCTCCCCCCAGCCCCCCCAAATGGACCCCTACCCCCCCATTTTTTCTCCCCCCCCCCACCCCCCCAGCTGGTGAGTAAGCGCGCAGGCACGGTGTGCAGCAACTGCCAGACGTCCACCACCACCCTGTGGCGTCGCAGCCCCCTGGGGGACCCCGTCTGCAACGCCTGCGGCCTCTACTACAAACTGCACCACGTGAGTGCCCCCCCCCGGACCCCCCCTCACCCCCACCAACCCCCCCGTACACCCCCCAAAAATACACCCCCATACCCCAACCCACCCTCAAATCCCCCCACCCCACCCTGCATCCGTAACTGTCTTTTAACACTCTGCATCTACAAATGATCCCATACCCTCCCCAAAAATGAGTTTTTTCACTCCAAAAGTGAGTTTTTTCACCCCAAAAGTACTCATACCCCCCAACAAGACCCTCCTGCACCCCACAACCCCCCCGTACGCCCCCCAAAAATGCACCCCCATCACCCCAACCCCCCCCAAATCTCCCCACCCCACACTGCATCCATAACCGCCTTCTAACGCCGTGTTCCTACAAACGATCCCATACTCTCCCCAAAAATGAGTTTTTTCTCCCCAAAAGGTGAGTTTTTCACCCCAAAAGTACTCATACCCCCCAACAAGACCCCCCCGCACCCCACAACCCCCCCGTACGCCCCCCAAAAATGCACCCCCACACCCCAATTTCCCCCCCAAATCCCCCCCACCCTGACATCGCACTTCCATAACCTTCTAACGCCGTTCCTACAAAGCGATCCCATCCCCACCCCCAAAAATGAGCTATTTCACCCCAAAAGCGCTCATACCCCCCAATGAGACCCCCCCACACCCCACAACCCCCCAAAAAATCCTCCCCAGACCCACATTTCCCCCCCCCCCCCAGGTGAACCGCCCCCTGACGATGCGCAAAGACGGAATCCAAACCCGAAACCGCAAAGTTTCCTCCAAGGGCAAAAAGCGCCGCCCCCCGGGGGGGGGAAACCCCTCTGCTGCCGTGGGGGGGGGCGTTCCCATGGGGGGGGACCCCTCCGTGCCCCCCCCGGCGCCCCCCACCCCCGGCGCCCCCTCCCAAAGCGACGCTCTGTACGCTCTGGGCCCCGTCGTCCTTTCGGGGCATTTTCTGCCCTTTGGGACCTCCGGAGGGTTTTTTGGGGGGGGGGCGGGGGGCTACGCGGCCCCCCCGGGGCTGAGCCCGCAGATTTGAGGTGTGGGGGAGGGAGAGGGGGGGGGAAAGAGGGCGCGATTAAATTTTTATATGTGAAATGGAGTTCGGTCGGGTTCGTCTCTTATTTATTCGGGTTTTTTTTTGGGGGGGGGTGGGGGGTTGATGCAGTTAATTTGGGTCATTTTTGTGGGGTTTTGGGGTCATTTTGGGTTGTTTTGGTTCATTTTGAGGGTTAATTGGGGATTTGTTGCCCCTCCACTCCCCCCCTCTGGGATTTGGGTTGGGGAGGGGGTTCTCCAAAAATGCAGCCTTCTCCCCCCCCCCCCTCTAATTAATACGTTTAAATGAATGGAGCGTACATCATGGCGGCCCCCAGTGCGGTACACACCCAACATGGCGGCCCCCAGTGCGCTACACACCCAACATGGCGGCCTCCGGTGATGTACGCACCCAACATGGCGGCCCCCACGCGGCGCACCAATTGCGCGTCGCTCTCCCGTAAGCCCCGCCCCCTTTGCGGCGCGCCGCAGTGACGACATCACGGCGCGCCCCTCTGCAGCGTCGCTCGGGGCTGCAGGTGAGCGCGGCCGCTCCGGGCCCTCCTCCTCCCCCCTCCCCCCCCTCCATTCCCCTCCACCCCCAAATTTTGGCACCCCCGCCCCATTTTAAGTCACCTCCGCGACCCCCGAGTCCCCATTCCCTCCCAGAATGCCCCTTCCGAACCTGCATAGACCTGCTTTGCCCCTCCCCTAAAACCCCACCCCGATTGGCCCCACCCCAAGCCCCGCCCCCTTTTGCCCCTCCCTCCCTCCCATTGGCCACACCCGCCCTCTTTGCCCCGCCCCCTTAACCCATTGCCCCCCCCAGGCCCCGCCCCCGCGCGGCTCTTCCGCCCCGCCCCCGGCTGCCATGGTGAGGAAGTGGGCGGGGCTCGCGAGGGGGCGGGGCGTAAAGCAGGGGGCGGGGCTTGGCTGAACCGCGGCCTTTGATGGGAGGGGGCGTGGTCTGATCCAATGGGGCGTGGCCTGAGTACGTGGTGGGCGTGGTTTGAGCGAAGATGGGCGTGGTCTAACAATGGGCGTGGTTTTAATAGAGGTGAGGTGGTGTGCATGGTGGGAGTGGTCTAACGGAATGGAGGGCGTGGCCTGCATAGTGGGCGTGGTCTGGTGGCGGTGGGCGTGGCTTGTCTTCCGGGAGCTCGATGTCTATGGAAGGTGGGCGTGGTCTGTGCGTCTGATGGGCGGGCTTGGTCGCCATTGAGGCTAATGGCGAGGGGGCGTGGCTTGTTGCAAAGTGGGCGGGGCTGACTTGGCTCCGCCCAGGGCCGGGCGGGGCGCCGCGCCCCCACCCAACGGGGGGGTCTCCCCGAGGCCAAGAGGAGGGGCCGAGCACGGAGCCGCGAGGCAGGAGGCGGAGCGAGCACGAGACCGGTAGGCGGGCTTGCGAGGGCGGGCTTTAATGAAGGGCGGGTTCCGATGGGGCGGGGCTTAGCGGAGGGGCGGGGCTTTAAGGAAGGGGCGTGGCTTGTAGGAAGGGTGGGGCTTAGGGGTGAGGGATGCGGGCTTGGGGGCGGGGCTTGGGGGAGGGGGGACTTAAATGAATGGGCGGGGCTTGTAGGAAGGGGGCGGGGCTTGGCTTGTAAATAGGGGCGGGGCGTTTAGGGGTCACATGGGGTGGGGGGCAGCTGGTTTTTTGGGGGGGGGGCAGATATCGGTCCTTTGGGGGTGGGTTGGGGTTATTTGGGGGAGGGGCGGTCATTGGGGGGGGTTGGGGTCCCATTGGGGGTCTGCTATTTATCGGGGCCCCTTTGTGGGGGTGGGGGGGTCGTTATGGGGGTACTGAGGTATTGGGGTGTTTTTTTGGGGGGGGAGTTGGGAGTTTCTTTTTGGGGGGGTCACTCCTCTTCTGTTGGCTTTTGGGGTGGGGGGCTGCAAAATCCTTGGGGTTATTTTATGGGGGGTGGGGGGTGCTGCTATACATAGAAGGTCCCCATTGAAGGGGGGAGGATTTTTTGCTGGGGGGGGGGGGGGGGCACCAATATTGGGGTCCATTTTGGGGACAGAAGACCCCGAGTTGATCTTTTGTCCTCAGACAATGACCCCAATAATGGGGTCTTATGGGGGGAGCCTGTAAAATTGGGGTTAATTTGGGGGGGGGGGGGAACCCAATATTCAGCTCCATTACAGGCAGCATTGAGAACATTTTGGGGGGGGGGGATTGAAATATTGGGGTTTGCCAGAGTTGGGGGGGGGAACACACACCGTATATTAGGGTCGATATGGGGGGGCACAGGGGTGGGAGTGCACCGGGACCCCCGATTTTCAACCCCCCCCCCCCCCCCCATTTTAGGATCTGGGGAGCTGAAGCAGCGGTGCCCACCGGGACGGGGCTGGTGTGGGTCGAAGACCCCAAAGAGGGGTATGTATGGGGGGGGGGGGGCACCCCTATAGCCACCCTATATCCTTTTTGGGATGGGGGGCAGGGGGGGCCACAAGCCTATAGACCCCATATGGGGGTTTATGAGGCTTGGGGGGATCTCTGGGTGAAGGGAGAGGGGGTTTTGTGGGGTCTGGGGGCTGGGTTTTTTTTGGGGGGGTGGGTGTGGGGTGTATTTTGGTTTTTTGGTTTTGGGTGTGTGTGTGGGGGTTTGGGGGGGGGTGTGAACCCCCATTCATGACCCCCCCCCCCTCCACCCCTCCCATAGGTCTGCAGAATGGGTGACGCTGAAGGAGCGCTGCGTCCAGCTGGAGGTGAGGGCAGATTTGGGGGGAATTCTCCCAGATTTGGGGTTTTTTTTTTTTGAGGGGGGGGGGGCATCCTCTTCAATTTGGGGGGTTTTTACACCCCCCCCCCCCCCCATTTTGTTGTTTAGTGTCGCGCAGCCACCGAGGAGGAGATGCTGTTGGTGCACAGGTGGGGAGGGGGGGCTTGTGGGGGGGGGGATATGGGGGGTTGGGGATATTGGGGTTTGGGGGGGGGATTATGGGGTCTGGGGGGGTTTGGGAGGCTGAATGGGGGGTTGGGGGGCAATATTTGGGGGTTCTGGGGGGGTGTTTGGGGGATATTGGGGGGGTTGGGGATATTGGGGGTTCTGGGGGGGGTGGGGGCTGGGGGGCTGGGGCGATGGGGTCTTGGGGGAATTGGGGGGTCTGGGGGGGATTTGGGGGATTCTGAGGGTTTATGGAGGGGTGGGGGGGATCCTGGGTTCAATTTGGAGGGTTTTTTGGTGTTAGTGTGCGGGCGCTTGGGGGGGATTTGGGAGGTGGGGGGGGGGGGCTTGGGGGGCTGGGGGGGTTGTGGGCTCGGGGGGTCTGGGGCATAATGGGGGGATTTGGGGATATATGGGGGGGGTGGGGATATGGGGATTGGGGGGGGGTTTGGGGGGTGCTGGGGGGGGGCTGGGGGCGCAGGGGGATTGGGGGGCAATATGGGGGGGTCTGGGGGAGATTGGTGGGCATATGGGGGGGTGTTGGGGTTCTGGTAGGGGGGGGCGTGGGGGGGTCTATGGGGTTTTTTGGGGGTGGGGATATGGGGACTTGGGGGGGATTTGGGAGGAATATGGGGGGGTTGGGATATTGGGTTTTGGGGGGGTTATGGGGCATGTGGGGGGGGTCTGGGGGTCAGGAATGGGGGTTGGGGGGGCAATATGGGGGTTCTGGGGGGGGTGATTTGGGGTCTGGGGGGATGGAGGGGTGGGGGGGGTACTGGGGGTCAATGAGGGTTTTGGGGGGATATGGGGGCTTGGGGGGGGATTTGGGGGATATATGGGGGGGTTGGGGATTGGGGGTTGGGGGGGGTTATGGTGGTTTTGGGGGGGGGTCTGGGGGCATGATGGGGGGTTTTGGGGGGAAATATGGGGGGTCTGGGGGGGATTTGGGGGGCATATGGGGGATGTAGGGGGCCTGGAGGGGAGCGGGGGGGCTTTGTGGGTTTTGGGGGTGATATTTTGAGGGTCTGGGGGATTTGGGGGGGGGTTCTATTGGGGAAATTAGGGACTCTGGGGGGTTTGGGGGGGTATGGGACTGGGTTTCGGGGGTCTCTGGGTGAAGGGGGGGCTTTGTGGGCTGGTTTTGGGGGCTGAGTTGGGGGTTTTTGGGGGGGGTTGCTCCTTCGTTTTTGGTCTTTGTGGGGTGTGGGGGTGGGGGTTGTGGGTGGGGGGGTTGTAGTAGGGGGCTTAGGGGGGGATTTTGGGGGGGGGGATAATGGGGGGCGTGAGGCTTTTGGGGTCTGCAGCCCCAAGGATGCAGCAGAAGAGGAGACCCCGGGGGCACCGCCCCCCCCTCAGCACTCGGTGGGTCCTGGGGGGTGTGGGGGGGGGTCTGTAGGTCTCATGGGGGGGGTCTATAGGGTCTGGGGGGGGCCTATAGGGGTCCCGGGATTTTAAAGGGGAGGGGGAGGTCTGGGGGGGGGGCTTGGGATTGTACTATGGGCCCTGGGGGGGGATCTGTGGGTCCTGGGGGAGTCTGTGGGTCCTAAAAGGGGTCTGGGGGGGGCTATAGGTCCCAAGGGGGGGTCTATAGGGTCTGGGGGGGCTGTAGGTCCCACAGGTGTTAACTGGGGACCGCGAGTGGGAGTTGGGGGGGGGATCTGTAGGTCCTGGGGTGGGGCAGGCGGGATCTATAGGTCCTGGGGGGGTTTATGGGTCCCAAGGGGGGGGCTATAGGGTCTTGGGGGGGGAGGGGTGGTCTATAGGATCCCGCAGATGTGAATGAGGTCCCCAAACTGGGGGTCTGTGGGAGTTGTGGGGGGGGGGTCTTTGGGGGGGCATTATAGGATTGTAATTTTTCCAATGGGCTCAATGCTGGGGAGGGGGGGTTCTATAGGGTTTTCTATAGGAAGGGGGGGGTTACTATGGTATATAGAAAGATGGGAGTCCCTATGGAAATATGGGGGGGGGTCTCTGACATCTCTGCCCCCCCCCTCCCCCCCCCCCAGGACCCCTCCCTCCGTGCCGTGGGGGCTCTGCTGGCGCTGCTGGGCCGGGTGCTGAGCGGGGACGTCCGCAATGGGCTGGCACTGCTGGGACCCTATGGATCCTATAGGTACCGGAGGGGGGGGGGGGGGACACATATAGGGGTGGGGGGTTGAGGGGTTTACTGAGCCTCAGGGTTCTGGGGGGTCTGTGGGAATCCCGGAGATCCTATAGGAGCCGCAGAGTCCTAAAAGGGCCCTATGGGTTCTATAGGGACGGCGGTAGTCGCCAGGGATGCTATAGGGGCCGTGGGGTTTGCCTAGAATGGGTGTGAACTGGAGCCATCAAGGATTATACTAGGGGTCTGTGGGAATCCCAGAGATGCCTATAGGAGTACAGAGTCCTAAAAGGGCCCTATGATTCTATAGGGACAGTGGCAGTCCCAGGGATGCCTATAGGGGCCGTGGGGTCCTAAATGGGTCCTATGGATTCTATGGGGTCTGTGGGAATGCCAGAGATGCCATAGGAGCCACAGGGTCCTAAAAGGACCCTATGGATTCTATAGGAATGGCAGTAGTCCCAGGGGTGCTGTAGGGGTCACGGAGTACCTAAAGGGCCCTATAGATTCTATGGGGTTTGTGGGAATCCCAGAGATGCTGTAGGAGCAACAGAGTCCTAAAAAGGCCCTATGGATTCTATAGGGACAGTGGCAGTCCCAGGGGTGCTATAGGGGCTGTGGAGTCCCGAAAGGATCCTGTGGATTCTATGGGGTTTGTGGGAATCCCAGAAAAGCTATAGGAGAAACAGAGTCCTAAAAGGGCCCTATGATTCTATAGGGTCTGGGGGAATCTCAGGGATGCAGTAGGACCCATGGAGTTCTAGATGGGCCCTAAGGATTCTATGGGGTCTGTGGGAATTGTAGGGACACTGTAAGGGTCAGAGAGTCCTAGAAGGGCCCTATGGATTCTATAGGGTCTGGGGGAATCTCAGGGATGTAGTAGGACCCATGGAGTCCTAGAAGGGCCCTATGGATTCTATAGGATCAGTAGGAATCTCCTGGATGCGATAGGGGCCCTATGGGTTTTATAGGGTGTGTGGGAATGCCAGGGATGCCATAGGGTCCATGAAGTCGTAGGAGAGCCTTGTGGATTCTATAGGGATATGGGGGAGCTTTTGGGAGTCCTGTATGGATTCTATAGAGTCTTTTGGGATTTCTATAGGGTCGCATACAGATATAGGGAGCTATGGGTGCTTTGGGGTGTCATAGAGTCATTATGGGGGTGTTGTGGAGGTGCTATAGGATCTCTATAAGATATTGTAGGGTCTCTATGGAGTAGTGTAAAGCATCTGCACGTTTCTATAGGGTTCCCATAACATATAGGATTTCTATGGGGCGGTTGTGAAGTCTTTACGTGTTTCTATAGGGTCTCAGATGCTGTAGGGTTTGCAGAGGGGATGGTAAAGGTGCTATAGGTTCCTGTAGGGTCTTTGTAAGGCACTGCAGGGTCTGTACGGTTCATCACAAAGCTTTACATTTCTATAGGGTCTTTTTGGGGCGCTGTAGGGTTCACATGGGGCAGGACGAGGTTTCTATAGGGTGCTGTAGGGTTTCTATATGGTCCTGTGTCCCCGCAGCCCCCCTGTGGACCCCATTGCCATCGCAGCGCGGGCGGCCCAGAAACACCCGGGGGTGCAGCGGTGAGGGGGGGGTATGGGATCCATAGGGGGGCTGGGGGGGGCTGGGGGGGTATGGGATCCATAGGGGGGCTCTGGGGTTTGGGGGGGGAGGTATGGGATCCATAGGGGGTATGGGATCCATAGGGTGGCTGGGAGTCTGGGGGGGGTATGGGATCCATAGGGGGTCTGGGGGGGGGGGGGGGGTTGGTTTTTGGGATTCATAGGGGGGCTGTGGGGTCTGGGGGAGGGGGGTATGGGATCCATAGGGGGTATAGGATCCATAGGATGGCTGAGGGGGCTGGGGGGGGAGCATGGGATCCATAGGGGGTTGGGGGGTTTTGGAATGGGGGGTATGGGATCTGTAGGGGGTCTGGGGAGGCTGGTGGGGGGGGGGGGGCTGGGATCCATAGGGGATCTGGGGGGTCTGGAGGGGGGTTATGGGATCTGGGGGGTATGGGATCTATAGGGGATCTAGGGGAGGTATAGGATCCATAGGGGGTCTGGAGGGGAGAGGGTATGGCATCCATAGGGGGTATGGGATCCATAGAGTGCCTTGGGGGGCTGTGGGGGGGGCATGGGATCCATAGGGGGGCTAGGGGGTTTGGAATGGGGGTATGGGATCTGGGGGGGGGTATGGGATCTATAGGGGTTTCTCGGGGGTTTGGGAAGGGTCTGGGATCCATAGGGGGTTTGGGGAAGGCTGGGGGGGGGGGTGTCTGGGATCTTATAGGGGGTTGGGGGTTTTGGAGGGGTATAGGATCCATAAGGGGCTGGGGGGTCTGGGGGGGTATGGGATCCATAGGGGTTTGGGGGGGGGGGGGGGGGGGGAATATGGGATCCATAGGGCCCTGGGGGGTCTGGGGGGGGGGGGGGGGGTGGGATCCCATAGGGGGGCTGGGGGGGTTTGGAATGGGGGTTATGGGATCTATAGGGAGTCTGGGGGCGTTTGGGGGGGGGTATGGGATCCATAGGGGGGCCTGGGGGGTCTGGAGTGGGGGTTATGGGATCTATAGGGGGTTCTGGGGGGGGGATATGGGATCCATAGGGAGTCTGGGGGGTCTGGGGGGGGGGGGGATCCATGGGGAGCTGGGGGGGACTAGGGGGTTATGGGATCGGGGGGGTGGGATCCATAGGGGGGACTGTGGGGTCTTGGGGGGTCTGGGGCTTGGGGGGGTGTATGAGATCCATATGGAGTTGTGGGTCTGGGGCGGGCTGGGGTTGGGGAGTGGTGGGATGCGTAGGTGTAGGAGTCAATGGGGGGCTGCGGGGGGGGGGGGGGTGGGAGGAGTTCTGGGTTAGGTGGGGGGGGTTGTTCTTGGGGTTGGGGGCAGGGGGTCTGGGGGGCCTGGAGGGCTCAGGGACTGCTGGGGGTCCTGCAGGCTCCCCCACCCCCCCAAAAAACATACTCGGTACTATCGTGGATTGGGGCGACCCCCCCCCGGGACACCCCCCGCCTCTTCCAGGATGACCCAGGGGGGATGGGGGGACTGGGGGGACTGGGGGGCACTGGGGCATGGGTGACTGGGGGACACTGGGAGGCACTGGAGAGACTGGGGAACTGGGAGGCACTGGGAGGAACGGGGAAACTGGGGGCTACTGGGAGGTACTGGGGGGGCACTGGGGAAACTGGGGGGGTGCGGGGTCTGGGGGCCCTGGGAGGGCACTGGGAGGGAGACTGGGGGGTACTGGGGAGGCACTGGGAGGGCACTGGGGGGAACTGGGGGGTGCTGGGGGGTCCTGGGGGGCACTGGGGGGGGCTGGGGGGGGCACTGGGGGGGTCCTGGGGGCACTGGGAGGGACTGGGGGATACTGGGGGGTCCTGGAGGTACTGGGGGACACTGGGAGGAACTGGGGGGATGCTGGGGGGTCCTGGAGGCACTGGGGGGGAACTGGGAGAACTGGGGGGCACTGGTGGGGCACTGGGAGGAAGCAGGGGGGGTACTGGGAGGGGTGACAGCGGGTCATTAGGGGGCAGTGGGGCCCCCCCTCACATTTTTTCTCAATCCCCCCCCCAGCGTTCTGTATTTCGGGGTGCATTGGGGCCAGGACCCCCCCCCGGTTGTCGGCGCGCTCGGGGGGGGGGTTGCACCGTGGAGCTGCGCTGGGAGCACGTATGGAGCCTATAGGGGCGGCTGTAGGGGCAGCCTCCGGGGGTGGGGGCTGGGGGGGGGGCTCAAAGGGGCTCCTATAGGGGTGAGGTGGGGTAAGGGGGGTTCCTATAGGGGTGGGGGTTGGCTATTGGGGATTCTATAGGGGTGGAGGCATTAAGGTGTTCCTATAGGGGTGGGGGGGGCAGGCTATAGGGGATTCTATAGGGTGAGGTGGGGTAAGGATGTTCTTATAGGGGTGGGGGGCAGCTATAGGGGATTCTATAGGGGTGGAAGCATTAGAGGTGTTTCTATAGGGGTGGGGGGTGGCTATAGGAGCTCCTATAGGGGTGGGGGGGTTGAGGTGTTCCTATAGGGGTGGGGGGCGGCTATAGGGGATTCTGTAGGGGTGGGGGAGTGGCTGCAGGTGATCCTATGGTGTGGGGGTGTCTGTTAGAGATGTTTCTATAGGGGGGGAGGGTGGCTATAGGAGCTCCTATAGGGGTGGTGGGGGGGGTGTTGAGGTGTTCCTATAGGGGTGGGGTGGCGGCTATAGGGATTCTATAGGGGTGGGGGGTTATGGGTGTTCTTATAGGGGTGGGGGGGTGGCTTGAGGGAATCCTATAGGGTGGGGGGGTTAGAGGTGTTTCTATAGGGGTGGGGGGGTGGCTTAGGGTTCTATAGGGTGGGGGGGGGGGGTTGGGGTGTTCTTATAGGGGGGGGGGGGGGCTTGTGGGGGATTCCTATAGGTGTGGGGGGTAGAAATGTTTCTATAGGGTGGGGGGGTGGCAGGGGACCTATAGGGGTGTGGGGGGTTGAGGGATGTTCCTATAGGGGTGGGGGGCGGCTTAGGGGATTCATAGGGGGGGGGGGTTTTAGGGGGTTTCTTTAGGGGGGGGGGTGGCCCTGAGGGAATCCTATGGGGTTGGGGGGAGGGTT